>VUJU01002361.1:6614-24608 GCA_009835225.1 Aphis craccivora
CTCGAATTACTGTTCAGAAACCATGTTTACCTATAGGTAGGTACCTACCTACTGGCTACTAATTATAACTGACCATAAATGTATGCTAGGTACTTGTAGGGGCTTAACACGATGCGTTATAACAAGCGAAAGTGTCCAAATTTATTTTAATAGATATTACACATTGCAGGTAGTTACCTACATAAATAATCTATAATAATAAAATATTAGACTAAAATATTATAAAGTTATACCAAAGTAAATATATACGTTAAAACGTGTGGATGTAGAGATTTTAAAGAAGCGGGAGTTATTTGCGAACATAAAAGGATATTAACATATAGTTCACAAATGACAAATCTGTACCAACACTATTAAGTTTTGTAGAACGGTATACCGTTTAAAGATGCCTAATAAAAAGTAATCAATGATTAAAAAAGATTTGAGACGAAATTGCGTTATTTATATTTGCTCGCAAGAAGTCATCAACAAAGTAGTCAAGCGTAGTAGTTATTTCAAGTAAGAATAAATAAAATGAATTAAAAGTTATCCGCGTTACGTATTCAAGACGATTAAATTAATATATATCATTAATTTAGGGGTATACGTACATGTAACGATACAATTTAATATTTATGCCATCTGTTTTAAAATATTAATTTGCGTATAAATAATAGTGTCAACTTTAATATTTACAATTGGTACGAGTTTTACATTTTTATTATAAACACATTTTACGTTGAGTGTCGACCGAAATCGATTTGAAGATGCTCTTAGTGTCTTAGAATTTCATACACCGCTCTCAGATACTCTGTAGTATACACTTTATGTTATCGTAATAATATTAAGTTTATTACATTTATAGATTTAATGACACAAAACGTAAATGACACTATGACAGTGATTGGATGCGACGGTGATGGCAGTGCTAAGATAATTTTAAATTATAAAATACAATTTGTCAAGAACAAGAATAATTTAAAGCACTACTCGTAAATACATTTTTTGTTATAAACTAGGCCCTTTTTCTTATCTCGAAAAGGTGTACCAAAAAACGTTTGACTCGTCCCAGTTTGCCCATTGTCACTTCCAAAACGATGTGTGATGTGTGATATCTACTGTTAGCTCGACACGATCAAATCTGGTAATAAAACAGTTTGTATTGCACGTGGCAAGGCGGATCATTGATTGATGTATACAACAATTTTAAATTAATCAATATTATTGAACAGTTTTACAAACACCCTTTTCCAATCAAGACGTCCGAGTTTACGCGTTTACACGTTAGTGATGTGAAGTCTAAGTGTTAATTGATTTATGATACCGTAAAACCTGTAACTCCAAAACTAAAAAATAAATAAATTAAATAAATTAAATTTACAAACAGTGAAACAGAACAGAAAAATTAGTTTTGAAATAATAGCAGGTTAGGTAGGGTATTCTCTCACAACGATAACGATGGAAGGGTGAGATAATATTGTTGTATAATATAATATATATGTGTACTTTGACGGAAAAGGGAGTTTAAATTTAACTCAAACACTTTGTCGCTAATGATTTTCCATGCAGGCCATTTGTATTTGTCATACTATTAAACGGTGTGTCGTTACAAGGGACAACATAATCGTGCCTGAGAATCTATTTACCTTTCATAAGAAAATATTATGTGGATATATTGTGCGTATATATACTGGCCACGACGATGAAATGAATTGTACAAAACGGTATTAATACATCCGGCGCAACCATCACTCGCTTCCGAGGGATTGATGGTCAGTGATTTTGAAGGTTTGACATGGGAAAGTCGAGTCATGGATGCTCACTCGGTATACGCATTTATATAGTATTTATACAATGTTATATATTTCCCTTATAGGTCTCGTACGACTCGCTTCTTGGTATTTGATTACTACACGACGGGCAATGCATATTATGATAACATTGTACGTATTCCCCTTCAAACACTGATATATTATATATTAATCAATAGCTTGAACAACGTAGAGCGGAAGAATTTATAAATGTAATTGTTGGAAACATTTTTTTTTTAAGTGCCCATTAACCATTAGTCATTACGATCGTATTTCAAATATTTTGTCTAAATAACATTGATCAACGTGGTTTCTTTAAAAAAATCAAATCACAACGAGAATCGTATCGCTGTTTGCACACGTTTTTAATTCAGAAAAAATTTAACTATGTGTTAATAATACCTATTGTTTTCGATAATTACTATAATGCTTATATATTTCATAGAATTGGGTAGGTAGATAGTTATAATAATTATATGTTTTGTTTTTTGTTTGTCTGTTGATGTTTTTTTTTTTTTTTTATATAAAATTTGAAAAATAAACATACATTATTATTATGTTTTATTATTTTACCCATTGATATATTTGATATCAAGCCATACATTTTAAATAAATAGCATTAAACAATATTATATAAAACAAAAATAAGATACCTATAGATGATAATATATTATAAAGTGTTGAAATGAAAAAATAATACATACTTTTATACTGTGTCAATCAGTGACTACAAGGTTCATTATCATATGATATATTGTAAACTTCATTTATATCTTAACCAAAACAACATCGATACAATGGAACATAATATTTTATAGGTGCCTACGCTTACAAAATCCATTTAATATAATTTATTGCGACATTAGTTCATTAAGCAATATATATTTATTTTATTAAAACGAAATATCAACACAATGTGCGTTCGTTAATAATCGTAATTTTTGTTGAAATTAGCAATTGTATATCTAACAATAATGATATAATTCTCTAAATTAAAAATCAGACGAAATATTCCATAGCCTTAAATAACCTAGTTATTTTACGTAAATTGTGAATTATGATGTACTTCGTGCATTTAGAAAAGATACTGAAATATTATAATATGACATTTGATATAATTAACTTTAATTTTCTTAAATAACAAATAATATAGGTACAGTTTATACAATATGTATTTTTAGTTTATAATATTTTAAAAACAACGAAATAATATATAAATGATTTTCATCCCGAACTTTATAATAAACGCAATAATATCTACACGTCCAATTATCACGCGTAGGAAAAATACATCATAATAATCAGTGTTTATTTCAGGGGGACAACTGGTGGAAGGGTATTGTCCCCCTCCCTAAGAGATGAATGTATACGATATTTTTAATTACCTTTATTATTTATTCCTATAGTATACTCACTTGAAAATTAACGATACCCCATCGCGAGATAGAAGGTATGAAATAAACATTGATTCTAAAAATGCGGCGGTAAATAGTTTTTTAAGAATTTACTTCCGTTTTTTTTATATACAAATAAATAGCTCAGTAAAATAAAAATGAATAGACGTTGATTTATAATTTAGACACGCCGTTGTATTTTGTAAATCAAGCATATTGTTTTTAATAATTATTATTAACCATAAATATACATTTATTTCGATGAATGAAAAACATTTTATCCTTTCTAAATCATCATTTAAGTTCAAAAACAGTAACTATTCAAAACAAACTCATTTTTTAATTATTTGTGTATATTTTACTGCGATGTGATTTTAGTTGTGATTAATTATTTATGAAGTAACACTGCTATTTTTGTCGGGCTTTAATTTTTATTATCGATCGTTCGTTCGTTCCTTGTAAAAAATACCTAAAAATATGATATTAATACAAATCTTAAAATGAATTTTTAATTTTTAATAATAAAAAACTTTCGGGTGTATTTTTAAGTACATATATTCTGTGTTAGCTTTTACAATCATAATGAGTAGGTAGGTAAATACCGCATGAACTTTGCTTGTTTGAAGATTTAAATTAGAAGTTTCCGAATAATTATGTAGACAACAGATCTAAAATACATAGTCTATAAAAATTATACCTATGAAAAAAATTAAAGTAGATAATTATTATTTAGTTTAGTATATAAAAAATATATTATTATGTTACAATTATTTTTTTATATTTTTAAACTACGACTATTAAGCTTAAGAATGCTGAAAAACGTACCTAACCAAACACCACAGAAACGTAGATTTATCACTTTATCAACAACAAAAATAACGGAATACCGATTGTAACTATAATTTATTAGCAATTAAACTTAGAACTGCAGAACTTCACTTCTATTGATTGAACCTATATATTATATTACCTATAACCTATAATATATGAATTATAATAACTGTAATTTTTATTTTTTAGAAAAACTTGATGATTGCTTACCGTACAAGAAACACGGCGTACAATTTAAACACGTAAATAATATTTAAAAACAACGAACGTTTGATGAATATCCGAGTAACCGTAAATCGGTAGATAGGAAATTATATTGTTTATTATTATACCTGACTATGTTGTACGTGGCATATAAAATGGTTTTATTAATAATATTATTACTAACGTGTAAAATAATAAATTATATGCCATATATAATCGTGTATCAGAAACTGTGCAATATCTCCCAGCCAACTGCTGCCGCGTGCACATAACACTTTTAAACTCATAAAGTATATATCATGTATTATTTTCCGCGCGTAAGCCGCTTTATACCAGCAAGTAATTCGATAAAACCCTGCCTCGCGCGAACATTTGTACGATATTGTAGACACTTTTGATCGCGGCTAACCTCCCAACGATTTGCGGAACCTTTAAAGAAAATGTTTTAAGAGATCATTATATTGCGCACGCCCTTATCTGTACAATATAGACGAAAAATAAAAACCAATACCTACAGTTCAGTATAACGTCATTAAAGTATTAACTAAAGTATGACAAAGTAATGACCAGTCCGGTAATTATACGATAAATTTATCAATCCAATGACAACATAAAACCACTCGACTTGCTTCAGTGATCGATCGATTTGTCCGTGATGCACACGTCATAATACCTACTACTCGTATAATTCATATAACCGTCTACCTTTACGCAACAACACATTATGAACAAATTACAATTATTCTTATTAAACATAAAACAAATATTTTATAAGTCATATTAACATAAAAAAAACATATATTATATTCCGAATACAGACAATAGCTTATGATATAATACTTTTTTTATATTATAGCGTAACACATTTTTGTGCCTGTAAAATAAAATATACCTATTATACGTATTCATAATATCAAAACCTATATAAAGTTTACGATTTATGAAAAGAATCAAGTCATTTTGACAAATGTGTCGGTACAAAAATAGTAGAATGGGGCTTCTCGAACTCACTGAACCTCTGCCCCGGGAACGTGAATAGGTACGTTGTCAAATCGTTTTCGCCGACACAACCAACCAAGTATAAGGAATCCGTCTAAAACGTCCGTCATCATCGTCTATAAAACGTACACTGCAGCACGCGCAATCACACTCGCGTATATAATAGGTATATCAACAGTGGCTTATAATCGTCGGGTAAACGTCGCGTTGTATGCGGTTATTTGAACCATTAAAAACGCACGATTTGACCGGATGAATGCTTTTTCACCTCTTCAAGTCTATGTACACTATATTTTGCGTCATATTTTCACGGCTTGACATCATAAATTATATTAGTGAAGCATACGTCGTACACAGATATAGCAGTGCAATGAGGAGGTGGGGGTAGGAATAAAAAATAACACGGACTTATGTATAAAGTCTTTTGATTATCGCGATTGTTTGAAAAACGATAAACCGTCGTACCCGAATCAGAAAGGTATCACAGCAGTCCGTGTACGTATGCCGTAAAATGGATGGCGGACTTTCACCCCCCCCCCCTAAAAAAACCGTATCCGACGGAGATTCGGACGTAGGCACGTGCATGCTGGCATTAAAAACTACAAGTCGATTAAATGGTTTTTTTTTTTTTCCCATCGCGATATCTCCGTCGGAAACAAAATATATAATAACAACTAATAAGACGCGTATAATATTATTATATATTATACGACACGACAAGAAACGTAATATTATACACAACACGCGCGTTATGATATTACATTATTGTAACTCGCGTGATGTGATATACGTCGCTGTCGTACGGAGGTAATAATCAAAACGATGCGATTGTGAACGTGTTTGAGGTGACCATTGTCGTTTATTTATTACGTATTATGTATTATTATTATTATTATTATTATTATTAATATTAATATTATATATTGAATTCCACGAAGCGGCCAATTAAATGATTGATGTCAATTGGCGGTGGCCGTTGATCCCCACGGGCGGACACCCCGCACCCACGCCACCCCACACGCCGCAATAATACACTCACCCGCGTACACACGCCACGTGGGGTCATGCATTATTATTTATCGCCGACGTCACGCGCCGTACAGCTTGAACTTCCTCACGTACTTGCTCACCGTGCCCTTGGCGCAGGGTTTCAGCGCCACGCACGTGGCCACGTCTTCGGGCTGTTCCTTCCACACGACGTGCTGCACGCCGTCCGTTTCGAGCGCGGCGGCCGTGCTCAACAGAGCGGTCTCGTCGGGTACCTGCAGCAATGACGGACGGTACGTTAATATTATTATTATTATAATTTATACGAGTAAATACGGTTCCACTATTATGGTGTAGGTAAATGATGTACGCATAATGCCATAATATATTATAACAGTCATATAACAGCACAATGTTTTATGATGTTATATAGCGAGACGTTATACGGTTATGTGTAGGTTAAGTCTGAGGCTCGAACTTTGATGTGTTTGCGCGTTTTTTTGATGATTAGATTTAATTTTGATGGACAACCTATTGATTTATTCGATGACTCGACGAACGAAACATCAAAAGGTTTTAGTGCGCAGTTGTATACGTTTTTCAGAGCACATCCGCATTTTTCTAATGCCTATTTGGCAATTATATGGAGCATAATATTTGATGATGTGCAAATTGATAACTTCGACAGTTCAAAATAAAGACATCGATATAAGACGTTTTTGTGACAGCATTTATTTTATAGTTCCAACTACTTTATATCGATTAGAAACTATTATTTATAGTTTGGTTCTAAACATGGGAAGTATAGAGAATTATATTATGAATTATATGTACACGCAAATTTAAAAACAAGACTGTACATATTTTTATTGTTTAAGTACCTACATTTTAACTGTACGTTTATGAATATTATTTAATACAGTCTTAAAGAATTTTAAGAATTTTTGTATGATAACAATTTTAATAATAATTATATTATAATTAATTAGCACTACAATTATCTTCTAACAATTAATGGATAATTAAAAAAATCATCGAATATTTCAATAATGAACAGTTATTTATTATATAATAACTGACCTAACTGTTCAGTCATTTTGAAATAATTTTTCCCATTTATTTTCTTTTCTTTAGTGATTCAGTAATTCAACGTCTGATTTTTGAAATTTTGAAATAAGCTCAAAGAATATATTTTTGAATTCATACTTGAGAAGTTCTTTAACCATTTAAGTAGGTTTTGTAGCAAATTTATGTTTTCTCAATAAAAACCATCCTAGAATGCTTTAAATTATTCAGAAGTTGATTTTTTTGTTTTAGTTTTGATGAACCTAACCTAATCAAAATTCAAACGAACATACTTGAAAAGCCATTAAACATTATTTACTAATGATAGTAGATATGAATATAATGAATAATTGCATCATTAAAGAAAATACAAGTAGATGTTCTTGACGAGTCATCCTGTATTTGACTTATGTAGTATCTAATAGAAACTCTCTATTAGTTCAACGCTTTTCGTGTTAAACGTATAGCTACGTATAATATTTGAACAGAACATCCGGAAAAACGGTTACATAAAGGTAATATATTTTTATTATATTTACGAATAATTGTATTACTTAACATATGGTATAATATTATATACCTACTTAAATGATATACACACACAATCTCAACGAATTAATGTGATTTTCGTAACATGAAGAAAAATATAATTGAAATCATGGCTCTGAAATACGCTTAAGAACTACAGCACAGACAACAATATCAATACAGAAATGATCGTATAGGGTATAATTCTCCCGGAGGCGGAAGAACAAAGGAAAATGTAATTTAGGATTACGCATACGAGGCATAAGGGAATCCGTGTTTGGCCTACGGCTGAAAAAACAATATGATGATATCTGAGAGGTAAGCCGAAGAACAAGGAAACAAAATTATCTTGAACAAGAAGGTTCGGGATAAAAGTGAATACATTTTCATCGCTATTGGCTATACCTAACCACACAATAAAAGGATATTATATTATGATAATAATTTGAAAGATGCCGTTTTAGTAGAAAAATTGTTCGGTACGTTTACCTTAAAATTTAAAAAACCTATTATTCAACGAATAAACAATATAAATTATAATAATACTGAATAATCATAGTTAAAATTACTTTGAACTATAGAAAATATGACAAACTATAATGAACATTAAAATATTAAAACAAACAATTTTAGTTAGTAGAATATTATATACAGCCAAACGAAACGTTTATATCATGTGATACAATTATGGAACATCAAAAAACGATTCGTGAAGATCTATCAAACAATGGATTTAGCATATTGCATTTCTTCGCCGTTTTAAATCTCGAAAATTACAGAAAAATGTACCTCTAAAAATACAACGCGTATTTGACTTTTTCCATTTCACTGCACGGATGTTATAAAAACGCATTTAATGTTCTAACTAAACGCGCAGCATTGCCAAACATAACCGTAGAATGCTATTATTATTATAATTAAACAACTAGAAAATAACTTCCGGCCATTCCGGGAGACTAAAAAATAACATACATAATAATAACAATAATAATAATAAAATCACACTCAAGACACACGCCTTAACACACAGTGATATATATATATATAAAGTAATAACACGTGCCCGCTATGCCATATTTCTCAGCATATAGCGATTTCAATTATCAAAACCGTTAAGTGACAAAGCGTCGATGCTTCATATTATACGGCGCCAATATACGCAGAGACCGATATAGATAATGAATTGCGGCGACAGATGACATGACTGGACTCGTCGTTTAAATGGAAATCCAAAACACATATATGGTTTCATACGACAATATTAAAAAATGTCGATAAATCTTGATCTACATTTTATCATAACATTTAGATAATATTATTATAATACGCACAAATCGACGAGCGCAGACAGAAACAATTATTGCATTGGCCAATTGAATAACGATAAATCACTCATATAATACTGATGTTAACATTCCACAAAAATAAACATTTCAATACTATCAACTACAAAACAAAGAAAACATGACTAAAAAATTGAAATGAAGTACCGCTTAAAAAATAAATAAAAATGGAAATTTCCCGCTATTTTAAAAAAGAAGATATTAAAAAATCACACGATTCGCAATAGGAAACACGAATTTAATTCACTCCTACTTAACCACCGAGACCCGGCACCAATTTATAACACATTCAAAGAAAACCTTAATGACCAGATGCCAAAAACATACCGAAGCACAAAAAATCTTTATTAAATCAGACTCGGTCTTAGCATGCTCATTTAACGAAGACAACCCAGAAGCAATACGTTTATTTTTTCGTCGTATAAACTTAGTTCGAAAATCGTAAATAATATTATTTTGGTTTACTTATGACCTAATCTAAAAATAGGCTAATAACCATCGTTGTTGAAACCTCAACTTGTAATAAAAAATAAAAATAAATCCTGGTACACAAAAGTTGTCACACACGCATGCCTTATACATAAAATATTAATGACGATTGGACTCACTTCTAAGACGACTTTGTGCATATTTCCGAGATCCTTTAGATATGCCTGCATGTCCGGATCCGAGTAATAAGTGTGCACTACGGCGACGCAAGCATGGCACGCTTGGGCCATGACGGCGCCGGACGGCCATTTCAGAATCCTGGTCAGGTCACCACGCACCAGCACATACTGCACCAGGTTACTCATCGTCGACGACCTTAAATCAAAAACATACATCCAAATCGTCGATCAAACAAATCAGCATGGACGCCGGGTCGTAACCGCCCGCGCGAGACACGATATAGAGCGGCGTTTTCGGAAATATTCTCGTCCGTCGATTTAAGAAAAAAATAACTAACGCAACGACGTCGATAAAACCCGCATTGGGAGGAAGGTGGGTGGGCTAAGGTTTATAATACATCGAATACTTCTCACCACCCCCGTGATGACGAACCCGATGCACAAGAGTGACACAGGGGGCGGTGCAGATGTTTGGCTTAACGATAAGCCGATAACAATAATTATTATTGATTCATATTATATAAACGCATGTTGGCGTGGGAATCGGTTTTATAATATATTATTATTATTATTATTATCTATATATTAAAAATAAATACAATTTAATGTGTTACTTAAACGAAACAAAAACAATTAATAATCGTCGTAGGTACATAAAATATAATTATTATAAAAGGTACATAACGTTCGAAACATAAATAACGGACGTTTATCGTTATACAACGTTACAGTATAATATTAATTCTTATGCTTAAAGATCGCGTATACGATCAAAATATGTTTTTTTGTAATATGAATTGTGGTCGTCAATCGAATGAGTTTCGACGTCTGTACACGGCCACGGCCCGCAGCCGTATGTCTTCGAAGCACAGCCCGATGTCCATTTTCAGGTTCCTCACCCGGACCTGGACGTCTTCGCGCATCAGGTCGAAGCACATGGCTATGATGCCCATTCCCAGCAGCAGGTACACGAACTTGATGACCAGCTTCATCGGGTGATCGGTCGCAGCGTCCGTGACGCTGCCCACCGGCACGAAGTTCTCGATGCCGATTTTACATAAGCTGGTGACGCAGAAAAACGTGCTGTCCAAGTACGACCAGTCTTCGAGCGTGACGAATGTCACCGTGCCGGTGGCCACGTACGCCGCCAACACCCACAGGCAAGCTGTTGACGGCACGATCACCCTCGACTTCTGGGGCAACTGCTGGTTGTACGGGTCACCGCCAGCCTTGTTATCCATACTGCACTGGTACACCCATGTGTACAGCCATCGGAAGCTCTGGGCCAACACCTGATGCAAACATCGGTGATATAAACGGCAAAACAATAAAATAGTAAGTATTTTAAGACCCCGTTTATAAAATTATATTATACAGAATGATCTGATTTACCACTCGATTTCTGCGAATTTCTGAAGGTAAAATATACGAGTATTATTGTGGTTTTGTGCGAGAAAATATAATTTATTTACCTTCAATTTATCATAGTTATTTTCAAGGTTTCTTTAATTTTTCTAAACGATATAAACTATTCATTTGGTTTTAATCGCATATTCGCATGTACATAGAGCCAATTTTTTTCTAAAAATATTGACAGGTAACTAATTGATGTCATCGCTTAAATGTATCTATTTCTAAATTTTATATACATCAAAAAATTATTTTATTCAATATGGTTGGACAAAATAATTTAGGACAATGAAACGTGTTTTAAGACTATTTTAATAAAACTATTTCTGAAAATGTATATATATTTCATTTTTTAGTTTATTTATTTTACAATTTATGAGGAGAAAATCATTTTATTATACTTTGGTTTTTATGTCTGTCAGAAAAAATGTATTTACTATCTATCGTGATTTATTCAGGATGAAGCGAAAAGACTTTTAGTTATTCGATATAGTTTTGCTTAAAATAACATTTTTGTTTACAGTTGTGCATTAAATTACCAATCACCGTTTTTGAAACTATTAATTCGTGATAGCGCATGCCTCAACTGTTCGAAGACTTTCGTCGAATACAATAAAAGCGTCAACAATAATTTAAAATGTTTGAAATCCTTTCCACTATAAAAAAAAAAATAATAATAATATACAAGTTATTTTTTAGTGTGTTTTATGCGCATATAAAACTATGAAAATTAGCTGTTGGCAACGATGTCCGTTTGCGAATCGTGATGAACGACTGCACAACACATACAAGCGCAGTTCACTAATCATGACCGCAAGTTATCTTATTTAGATCTTCTCAATCTTTGACATAAACAGTGAAAAAAATATGTCTGTCGCGTGTGATCAAATAAAACTGAAAACACGCAGTACATCTATCACTGAGTACGAATTCGAAATATCTAAACACCAGTTGAATTAATAATTAATCACTTGGAAGAGATATGCGTATAAAAAACAAGCTGACAATAATAACGGTAGTCGTGACCATTGTATGTGCTTTAAGTGTAACAGTCCGTTATTGGTGTTTGTTTTAGTGTTATTCTACTTTTGATCGTCAAAATAACTTGTTTCACACATTAAAAATAATAATAATAAAATAAAAGAAACCACTGTTTTGTGAACGCATTCTGACATTAAACGAGACAGTCACCCTAGCCAAATTTCGATAGACAACATTAACAATTTAGTGTGTGTTAAAAGCAGCCGAACCCTTTAAGTATAGGCTCATACACGCATTAACGAAAAAAAAAAACAGTGATGAATTTGTGTGTTCGTTTGTGACAGTTTTTAACTTAACTGCGCAGGAATTTCGAGAATATAAATTGTTATCATCAAATACTTGACTTTTCTGAAAAAAAGATCGATGATCAAATTAATCAATTTTTTTAAAAACTCACGAAACATAATAAACACATACATTTAGAAACTCTCGTTGCAAAGCAAACAAACTACTCTGTGGTATTTTATGTATTTATACGAATTGTGTATTTATTTCTAAACAGCAATATTTGATACACTAAACTGTTCGTCGTGGAATTGAAATAATTATTTATTTTATCAGGAATGTTCGTACTTTTATTTGAATTCAAACTCAACGTAATTTTAACCAATCTATAAATCCACGGATAAGTGCACAATACATCAGCATAGTTTTAAAACCATAATAATATATCGTTGGGGATTTTTATAGTTAAAGTAGTTTCGGCACGTAGTAACAAAAAAAAACACTATAAAAGAACACCGCAAATATTTCAAACTGTAAGAACGATGCTCTTACCATATTTTACCAAAGGAGTAATTTTTTTCAATAAGTCTTTCTTCCTCCCCCCCCCCCCGTACACTCTCTTACGACGGCATTTATTCCTATACACGTTTTTGGAATACTGTGGAGATTTTTAGGGGCTTTACTACATGCGCATTTGAGTACGAAAAATGTACAAAAACGATGTTATAATATAACGAAATCAAAAGGCAGAGAGCCAACGGCCCTATTCCCCAACGTCCGTCATACAATTGTACACTGAATAACGTTCGTGAACTGGAAATCATACAAAAAAAAATGTCTCTAAATGCCTTTGTACTAAATCTAACGAAGAACGATATCGTATATAATACTCGATTATATTTTTATTCAATATTTTGTTTGAAACAATACGTTTAATTCGAACGCAATCTTTACAAACGTACCTATACCTCCCCACCTACCATTATACATAATGCGGGCAACACATTTACCTACGGACTTTAAATCCACCCGAGTGGTAAATAGGGACCAAAACAACCAAAACAGTTATATGACGGAGGGGTTGAAGTAATGATAGAAGTACCGTCAGCCTTTATGTATAAGATATTAAATAATAATAATAATAATTTATAAACGACGACGCACCTTTCCCATGTTCCGGAAGTAGAGCACGTACAGGGGTATGCCGAACACGGCGTAGACGACGGTGGCGGACTTGCCCAACATGGTCTTGGGCACGACGTTACCGTAACCGTTCATGGTGAATATGGACAGGGAGAACATGAGCGCGGCGGAGAACGACCACGTCTCCTCGGTGGTCCGGCCGTCGTAGCCCTTCTTGACGATGAGCGCCAAGTTGACCTGGAAGTGCGTGAGCGCGTCCGTCACCTGCCGCGTCCAGTTGTCCCGGTACAGCACGTTGTACGTGTTGGTGGCGTTCCACACGTTCACCGAACAGTTGTGCCGGAGCTGCTGGACGGCGTGGTGCTGAGCGTCGCCCGCCTGGCCCTCGATCTGTATGAAGCAGAACGCGCCCACCACCGCGTAGCCCACCACCAGGCCGCCGACGCCCACCTGCGTGCACATGAACGCCACCAGCTTCCGGCAACACTCCTTCAGCCGCTCCTTGGGGTTGTCGGCGCCGGCCGCGTTGTACGCCGCCGACGATGACCCGGTGCTGCTCTTGTCGCCCACCGGCACCATTGCGCGCCGCCGACTGACCGCCGCCGCCGCCGCGCTTCCACACCAGTCACCATCGCTGCCGCCGCCGCCGCCAGGTCGATCGTGTGCCAAGGACCGACGTGTGTGTATAGTAGTACAGAAATAGAAAGAGGCGCGTGCCGCCGACTGAGCGGCTAAAAATGCAGCGCGCAGTCGCCGTATATACGCGATAATAATACTATCCGCGGTGGACGTCTTTTCCCGAACCAGCGCGTTCCGTAACGTAATAATAATCAAGGCTGTAAAACCGATGCGCTAAACAGCCGAACGATCGTCATGAAATATGCATTCGATTATGTTTATACTGGAAAAATAGGGAACATTCAGTCCAGTGGCGCAACTTGATAATAAGGGGCCCATGTGAAAATTCACCGACCGGGGGCCCTATACCTGCTAGTAAAAATGAAAAACAGTCATACCTTATTATAACTAAGAAATATTGTTTTCTCACGTGTCATAGGCACTTAATAATTATAATTTAAATTTATTTTTTTTAGATAATAAAACATAAAAATAGCTCTACTTATTTTTACGGCAGCAAAGTCATTAATAAAACCGCTATTATACCTATTATACTGTATACTGTTATACGGTACACTGGTTTCTCACATAGGTACCTATACTCGTAATTCAAATNNNNCGTTTAAAACAGTTAAGATATTATTATTTATTACATTGAAACAAATAAAATATATATTATGTGTATAATAAAAATTATAGTAGGAATATCGTACCTATATGAGATTTAATCTAGGAGCCCCTAAACGCCGGGGGCCCCTGTGAATTGCACACCCAACACTCCCGATAATTGCGCCACTGTTTATTATTATTATTATTATTTTTTTTTTTAGAGAGGCATTCATCTCACCACATACCCCACTAAATTCATTGTATCTATAATTGAACTTTATAACGCATGAACCCGTTTCCCCGGAGACAATAACCATAATGATCAAATTCAAAATTCATATACAAATATATTTTTTCACTTTGTCATAAATATAATTATCACTTATTAGTTATTACAATACTAATATTTAATTTACCTACCCAATTTAAATAAACAGCCGATTAGGACATTAGAATATCAAGTAAGCATTGTGTTTCCCAATTTTTACAATTTTGAGTATCTATATATAGGTGCCCACCCTTCAAAAATATACCATTCTTGTATATTACGCATACCTAACCTACGGTATCAATAACCTGTAGTCCTTACTCCTTCCGTCCAACTATACAGTTATCTAGTCCTTAACCATAATATAATGTGTTTAACAATCGTATTTGACTTAAGAGGATGCCAATACACTATTTGTTTTCTCTTCCTGACTTTATAACGGTAACGCACAATACTTATATAGCAAATTTGTGTTCAGCAACACAACAAACAAGAATATTATTTATGTTCTTATACATTGTTTTTTTTTACAATATTTCAATATAAGTTATGAATAGGTACTTATTATACAGTACCGTACAAAATTAATATTGCTGAATGCAAATTTGCTATGTCACTGGTAAGTGAAAGAGAGTAAACAAATAATAATCTGATTACGACGATTTCGTAAATATTATCCTCTTAACTGCAGTGGCGTGCCCAAGGGGAGAAGTTAGGAGTTATATCCCCCCCATAGACTTTTTTTTTTGACTTCAACTTATTAGATATTAAATATTACTTTTAATTATCAGTAATAAGTTAGGTATTGCTTATAAATTATTGCCCGTTGGCTATTGCTTATTATAAACGTTCACTATACGGATTATAGATCAGTGATCATGTGTTACGTATATACGTTCACGGGCTGTAAATCCTCTAAGTAATTAATAATTAATTATGTTTATGGTAAGTTTAATGCTGTCATTTTAATAAAACAATAGTGTATAGTGTATGGCTATTTAAATTAATTCTAATTATAGAACAATACTCAATATGCATGAATGCACACTAATACAGCAATTTTTGTGTTTTTGTGTTTGCCATAATTAATTTAAATGTATATTTACTTAAAAATTTACAACACATATCCCCCCATTGAAAATTCCTGGGCACGCCACTGCCTATTAAGTCTTAATGGTAAATTAGTAAATTAAAAATGTATGTTTATGGTATATTTATATGACTGAATACCTATTGTGAATAAGTAGATTAGATATTAAACAAAAGACTAGTACTAATAAGTGTAACAACTATGTATCTATAAATTATAATGCTAATGCATACTTCCTACTTCCTAGTAAGTAGCCCAAAATTATCAAATACTTTGGACCTATAATAAACCGTATGAACCAATCACCAATCACTACAACATCGAATGCTGTGGAGTAATGTAGGTATATATAAATATAAATAAAAAAAAATTTTTAATACTTAAATAATTTTATCGTAATCGCATGTCATTGAAACAACAAAGTGCATAATTCAGTATTACCCTCTGGTCAAATGCCAATATTTTACAGATAAACTCATGTTTTTGGCACAGTATCCTATTTTAATGAACATCTGTTATGTTCATAAAAGTTTGGGTTTCAGTGCAATTCTTGTAAAAAAATAAAATAAAACTTAATTTTTACATATTTTTGGCAAAAAAACCAAATACTTTGAGTAGTAACTCCTCAAGCCAACGATTGATCATCCCTTGATCACATAATAAATTCATTAACTTCAATCTAATACACCTTGTCCGTTAAAATATATTTTCTTGGGTATTATGCCAAAATACTAACAGCAATATGTATTTCAGTTATTCTATTAATACTAAATAAACATTTTCAAAATGCAATTCATTATATTATTTAACTGTATGTATTAACTACAAAATTACTACCTATCAAATTGATATAGGTATTATCATTTTCAAACAAATTAGTTAGGTACCTATTTAATCGTTCTAGCTTAAATTTGTAAAAATTACTTAATTATAACATTATACTAACAGTTTTCTTCGATAGATAGCATATTTTTGTGTCAAAAATAATTTCTATTAATTTTTGGACTTTTAAACATTCATAAAAAATGATGTAAAAAAAACCATTATAGGTACCTACTTTTAAGCAGGATTTGGCAAAGGAACATTCACTTTAAATGTATTTTATATTTTGTATAGTGTATAAATATAAAATAATAAAGCATATTTTAAAATTGTATTTTGTGTGTTTTTCATTTTAGATAGGTACATTTTTGTTTAATTTTTTTAAAGTATAATGCAATAGATACAAACTATATTGAAATATTTTAATTTTTACCAAAATAAGTAGTTAATTATGTTTGTATTACTTTCTATTCAGCAAACTAAATTCATATGATAACATTCTGTATAAGTTTCTCCGAAAAATATGTTATGAATCATAATAAATAATTTATTATAATAATTGATAAAATTAAGTAGTGGTTCACTTTTATATTATATTGATTTTAGTTACAACTTTTTAACTACATTTTTTTTAATATTTTTAATTTTAATAAGTATTACTTATTTTAATAATTTATTTATTATATATACCTAAATAAATTTTATGAAGGTTATTATATATTGCCAATAGTTACACTCGCACCTTAAAAACATAACTTTTGTATTTTATATTGTATAGAATGTTCCTTAATTCAAATTATTAACTATCTATTATCTATATTACTAAAAAAGTAAAAACTATTATTTATTAGTATATTTTTTTTAAAAAAAAAATAACAAATTATTATATTTCTATATTTTAAAATTAACTATTTGGTATTTTGTATTTGAAATACATTTTCAAAAAAAAAAATTAAATATATTTACACTATTTTAAATCTATTTTGCATTTTATATTTTAAATAGAATATGGATTATGT
>VUJU01002361.1:24658-34689 GCA_009835225.1 Aphis craccivora
GCCCCTAAACGCCGGGGGCCCCTGTGAATTGCACACCCAACACTCCCGATAATTGCGCCACTGACATTCACCAAAAATTTAAAAGAAAAATATTCGAAAACCGGCGAATATATAATGAAATTAACCTACCATTCATATGCGTTAAATATATACATAGGTATCATGAAAAAAAATAATAATCCAGCAAAATATATTTCAGAACGGTTATGCGTTGAATCGAATTATTAGTATGTCACTTACTTTTCGATATGCAAAATCAATAAATCTCGGTCTTAATAATAATAATAATAATAATGTAATTGCGATCGAAAAATATAAAACAGGAAAGAAGATTATCAATCTAGAACACCTGCAAATTGTTGAGTTATTTTCCAGACTGCATATAATATACCAACCCTATACGATTTGTGTTATGAGTTTATGATATCGTCTGCCATTAGACAAGAACTTAATTGCATTTTACTATGCCGTAAAGTTCTAATGAAAAATTACTAGGTATAGGCCCTACGCACATTTAAAATGCAAAATATCCCGATGAAAAACCAAAGTATCTACAATAGTACACTTAAACAAATTTTAAATATGATAAAACTATATCATTACATCTCGTTTGCAGTCTAATAGTAATCGATTTGACACCTAATATACAGCAGAGCTTGTCAACCTTTTTTTAAATGTAATACAAAGATTACAATATGAATAAATGCACAATGAAAAGGAAAATGAGAGTGAAAATGGATAATTACCCTGTTTATGACTTATTCTACACAATTACGTATCTATAACTTACAAATTCCCACAATAATTTAAAACCTATATTTATATATATGTATAATGTATAGAAACAGTAAGGCAGTAGACCGTTATGAGTACCTATCATATTATTATACGTAAACATTTATATTAGTTTGTGTACAGCTGATATCATAAGTAGGTAGTCGATTCTCGGTGGTTCAAATATGTATGTCGAATACGTGTAAAAAATGATGTGTAGCGGAATTCGGTAACTAGCTAAATCTTCGGAATATATAATGATATAATACATAATATAAACTATAATTTATACTTAGTATATAAGCTTTACTAATTTTTCACAGCGTTGTTCTAACGCTGTTTATAGTTTATAGGATAAAATTCTAAAATATAGATACAACTCATTTTCTTTTCTTTTTATTCATAAACAACTCAATGCCACCCTCCAACTGCTTCTCCAAACTAAAGGGATTAAATACAATCTCACAACTTGACACCCTAAAATAAAAGCGTGTGCGGATTATAAATTAATTATCGCGTCCGTGAGCGCGTTTTTGTGTATATACGCAGTGTCAGTAATGTAACTCAGTATTATATCGTTTGAGAAAAATGCATAGAATTTCCCCGACTGGATAAACACGACTTAGTCGCGTAGATATTATAAAAACAAGCAGAGAAGAAAAAATGTTGGACCGCATCCAATGGTTAATATAAAGTGAACGGTTTTAAAATTTCAGTTAAAAATTTGAACGCAAAAATAAATCTGCTTATTAATTTAATATTTACTTTTTGTACGTTAAGATATATAATAATATACATACACAAAGTTAAGACCATTCTCGAATTATTTAAAAAAAAAAACATGGTAATTTATACTCAACCAGTTTAATTACTGAAGGAACGACACTTAAATAGTTGTTAAAAAGAAAAAGGATTATATTATACTCAAAATCTTATAATACAATGCACGAACGTATTTCATAAGACATGTCTGAAATTTTAAATTCGTGCATTTTTTGTTTTGGGTATGAATTAAGTGTACGTAAGTAAAGATTTCTAATTAATAATAAATATATGCTTAAATTTAATTTATGCCGATATAATAAAAATTGTTTTTAATAAATTATTCAAAATACAAAAGTATTTATGTAGGAACTAGAAATAACCACTATACATAGATACTTAATATGGTAATATTACTATGTATTAGTTAATTTAAAAATCAAAAAATTACACAGATGCTTACATAGCACTTAGAAGACCTTCATATTCCAGTTCATACTCTCCAGACGATTGTTTTTTGTATTTTTAATTAATAGGTACTATGGTATTTTATTACCAGCTAAAGCGTATTTCACAATATTTGTTTTGAGTATTATAAAATCTTACCCTTGCAAACTACTACTTATCAAAATAGATAAGTTCAATTTTTAAAATTAAATTTCAAAACGCAAAATTTTGTGTTATACTTAATTAAATTAGTTTACCTAAATGTTGTTTTTGTAATTTAAGATACACCATGTACCTATAAATGTAAGATTCTTAACAAAGCTGATCAAAACATTAATTTAATAATAACTACATACTTCTAAAAAATAAAAACAGAATAATTTTCACTAAAATTATAGTTTATTTAACAGTATCCTAATACAAAAAATGATGAAGTAGATAGTATTATTTAATACATGAATATAAAATAAAATAAAATGTGAATTATTAGAATACATTTAATAAAACAATGGATTACAAAATATAATACCAATGATTGCAAAGTAAGTGTAATATTTTATAAAAAGATTACCATATCATTGTACCTAGAAACATTATTTTTATTTTTAATATTATTAAATTAAGTACAAGTAACTTTATGCATTGCACTAGCTAAGTAACCAACATTTTTGGAAGTAACACCAGCCATAGATATGCGACCATCATTTGTTAAATATACACTATGCTGATCAATTAACTTTTTAACCTGATCTTTACTGAGTCCAGTATAACAGAACATTCCTATTTGGTTTGTTATATGATCCCAATTTTTTATAGAGCCTTCTTTGCCTAAAAGGTCTTTTAATTGGTATCTGACTGATATTATTCTATCTGCCATGCCCTTCACTTCAACCAACCACTGATTCATTAGTTGAGGATTGGATAATATTTCTGATACAATCCTAGCTCCGTGTATGGGTGGGTTCGAATACATGCCACGCACAATTATCTTTAATTGAGATACAATACGATCTGCTTCATCTTTGTTTAAAGTTGTTAGTGTAAACAATCCTACACGTTCCCCGTACAGACCCATGTTTTTTGAAAATGACTGAGCCAAAGCAATTTGGTGACCATCAGATAAGAATGAACGAACAGCACAAGCATCCTGATCAACATTTCCTGAAGCAAATCCTTGATAAGCCATATCAAAAAATGGGAATAAACTTTTACTTTTGAACAATGAGGACAATTCTTTCCATTGTTCTGGTTTTGGATCTACACCAGTTGGATTATGAGCACACGCATGTAACAAAACTACTGAGCCAGATGGAGCAGAAGATAAGTCCTCAACCATTCCAGCAAAATCGAGCCCACATGTTTTTGGATCATAATACCTGTATGGTTTTACTTCTAATCCAGAAAATTTAAATATCTGATTATGGTTACCCCAGGTGGGAATAGGTACCCAAATAGTTTTTAATGGAGCATATCTTGCAAGAAATTCAGCACCAACTCTTAGAGCACCCGTTCCCGATATGGATTGAATTGAAGCATAGTATTTGTTCTTAATAATAGGGGATTCATTGGATAATGCTAATTGTATAGCTTCATTACAAAAATCAGAAATGCCACTTATTGGAGCATATTCTTTATCCAAATTTTTTTTGGCCAACAGATTTTCAGCTTGAATTACACTAGGTAATACATATGGTTTACCATTATCATCCCTATAAGCACCAGCACCTAAGTTAATTTTATGAGGATTTTTATCACGTTTGAAGGCTTCTGTAACACCAAGTATAGCATCTGGAGGTCCTTGCTGAACATTTGACCACAATGTTGATATCATACGTAAATTTTTCTGTTGTTTGTATACAAATGAAGACAATTGATGACACTTTGACATTGACATGGTTCTAGAGTTTTTAAGAATTTTCAGATGTTAAGTAACTTTAGTATCATGTAAAGAACCTATAAAATTCACAAAACACAAAAAAAAACAAATCACTGAATAATGTGGTAAACAGCTTAACTTAAAATATGGAATGTTTAATTTAGTTTTATTGTAGGTATCTTGTATAGGTGATGTTTTAATAACTTTTTTTTAAATTAAGTGATGAATAATAAAAAACACCAAAAAAGTCAAACAATGTCTAAATCTGTAATGATAGAACTAGACAAAAAAGAAGACTTAAAAGCACTGATAATGATTAGATTTATTTAACATATGCAATTGGTTTATGTGCAATATTATTTTCTTAACTAGTACCTAAAATACGGTTAAAAAATTTAAAAATAGAAAATGTTTTCATACTAATTTACATTAATGAATGAAATACAAATACTAAAAGTATATATTATGAACATTTTATAAGAAGGTACAGATAATAATAATAATTAAAACCAATGTTTATAACTGAATTAGGTAGTATTTATAATTAATGTTAAAAATAACCAAATACAAATGAATTAATTACATATGTTATTAGGTATACTAAAATCATAATTTCTACTTAGATGATGACTAAAGAAGAGTGGTGGAAAATAAAGAATATCAAAACATTTGAATTTCTAAATGGTAATAAATGTAAATGTAACTATAATGTCAAAACATAATATAATATGATATTAGAGAAATGTTTGTCTAAGGTCAACCCCATTGATATTTAACTTATGGAAATAGAATTCTAAGCTTCAGTATACATACAATTACAGTTTACTCTTGATTATCTGAGGATTAGGGTGATAGGGCATCTACGGATAAGCGAATTCCAGTGAATAATGTGCGAATAATGATTTTTTTTCATTTAACTTATCAACAGTTACCAATAAGTGACAAGTGCATTATATTTTACGTCATTATCGAGTAATCGGTAATCACAACCCAATTAAACCGATAATGATGTATAATGAACAAAATATATAGGTATATATTATTTTTGTATACATAATATAAGTATTAAGATGAATCCACAGGAAAAACGAATAAACCACAATGCGGAGTCTGCTCGTGGATAATCAAGAGTACACTGTATAAGCCAACATAAAAGAAGAAAAGACTGTGGTTTTCTTTTGCACAGAAATGTCTGAGCGATAAAGAAACTAACATAAGTAAACAAAAGTAAAAACAAATGTATCAATTTTACAAACTCTAGTTAATAGTAACAGTTGTAATAGCTTACAAATTATAATACTATACAATACACTCCATAAGTTTAATATTAATGGTCAACCCCTAATCGTTTATATTTTAAGATTACTAGACTGTGGTCATAACAAGTCGAACCGGCGTTTATCAGTTTTAAATTCAATATAATTATTAATATTTTTAACCATCTAACGATGAAAAATAAAATATAATACTTAATAAGAAATTAAAAATATGGATTTAACTTACGTTTATTGCTTAGAACGAGCGTAGTTTGCGTCAATGAAACGAGAATACTAGGATCTTTACAGAACAGTTCAATGGTCCTTCAGAAGTTGAAATGTTGAATGATAACGGCCAAATTGGAGATGCTCCTAATCGATTTAATAAGTATTAAAATCAATACGACAGTGAATTAAAAGCTACAATATTTTATAGGTCTTTTAGGCTTTAGGCCTTTACCAGTTAGCAGTTATTACAATGTAATGTGTATGATGACTATGATGTATTATTTATAATCAGGCATTCAGGCATCAGCAAACAATTATTAGTTATTACTATTTATATAATTATATATTATTATAGCTAATTATTATTGTTTATTATACGCCCGATCAGTAACTTACTGATAGTACACTTCTAACTTTTTGAACATAACCTAACAAACAGTTTACCAACATCACAGTACTACCATAGACATAAAAATATTGACTGCGCATAAGGAATAATAGGTATGCGTGAATCAAAAATAATATGTTTGAGAGGGAAAGCGCTGTTTAAATTACCAAAGACGATAGCAAAAATAGAGTGCCTATATTATAATAATGTAGGCTCTCTAGCAAAAAATAAGTATATTATAAATTTCATATTTATATTTTAAATGTCTACGGTCTACGAGGTAATAAAATTATTGTAACGGGTAGTTGCTAGTATATTTTAAGTCTATGGCAAAAACTATTTCCATTCCCGACACGTCATAATAATACGGTAGTTTCAAATTAGTCTAATAAAAACAAATATTTTAGTATTGGGTAATAGTGGGTTTAATATATTGTAAACAAAGAACCATAACGATAGCGGTACAATTGTTGATTATTATAAGTACAGAATTACAAAATTAATTTAATTTGTCATTGTTATGTACAGTAGTAGTTACTTAATTAATTTATCGAGTATATAAATAATATTATTCGCCCTTTTAAAAACATTTCTGGATCCTCCACTGGCTCCACTAGTCACTACTGTCTAAGAGTAATCATATAGTTGGATATAAATGATTGACTAATTTTAAAAAAATTATTTTTTTTAATTTCGAACATTTTCGATCCTGGATATTCTTCTCCGGGTATTTTTGTAGACTACTTAAGACCTAACGGAATACGGAATACAAAGCAGCCCGCTCAGCCTACACGTGCAACACGTTGTCGTTTGTTTTCTTTGCCGAGGTTGGCAATCTTGAGTGATATTGTAAACAAAATCCTAATGATAAAAAGACCGACTCGACTCTACATCTTACTGATTGTACGCGCGACGGTGGTTGACAAATACAAATAATACAAATTACTGTTGACTAGAGTACGCGTATGCCTTTTACGACCGTTGTTGACTAAGATTTACCTCATACCTACTGACTAGGTACTATACACACATGAGTATTGACTACCTAACCTTTTTTTATATCTAGTATCATAACATAATTTTGCATTAGATTTTTTTTTTAAATACTTATTGGTGTAGTTGAATCTATTTTATTTTGCCATCATAACCTGCAAACACTGTTTCGACCTGCCATTACAATTTATTAAGTAAATTTTATATGATTAAGTGCAATGGATTTGAACCTGATACAATGTTACATATCAGTAAACCAGATCATATTTCAAGCCAAATCCACGGACCCGTCAACCTGGCAAGATTTGCACACATGGTTACTACAGCTGCATGAACGTTTATCCTGTAAGGTATGCCATAAACTGATCGACCTACTAAATCCCTATTTGGATGGATACGCATGTTCAATGTGTGTGAATCATCAGATAACCGAAAATACACTTAGCATAATAATACAATGCTACAAGAAACTATGTGCTTATATTCACAGCACGCCTGTGTACAAAGTGATGTGCACAAGAGTTGAAGACAAACAGTTAGTCGAATTATTAACTGAAGTTAATAATCCATGTCCATCAGTTAATGGCTATAGTGGACTAATTAATAGTCTAGTGAATAAACAAAAAACAGAAAAAGTGGATAATGAAGATAAAACGTTAATCTCGTCATCAAATGTTCAACTGTCCATTGAAAACCAAACATCAAAGAATAATATTAATTTAGAAATATTTGATGAACAACCCCAAAATCACAAAATTCAAGATCAATCTGAATTAAACAATAATCCTAAAAGAAAGGTTTGAATATTTTTTTTTCTTTTTCAACTTGTGTATACAAATGTATTTTATGATTTAACAGAGAAATGAACGTCGTTGGGGCTGCAGATGCGGTAATACTGTAAAAAATTCTCCTGTAAAACTAACTTGCATTGGACAAAGGTGTCGTTGTTATGCAGTGCAAAAGCCTTGTGAAGAATGCTCCTGTAAAGGGTGTAAAAATCCTAGACAAAAGAGATCCAATAATGATGATAATTTAGAAATTGATCAAATTCGTCGGAAACCAGTAACCTTAGATTTAATTTCTTCACTTAAGCCTTCACAAATTAAAAGCAAACCGGTAATATTAAAAAATGTAGAAAATGTATTTATTAGAAAATAAATAATAATACAATATACTTTTATTTCAGGCATTTAGTTCTTATACAATGCATGATATGTTACAGTTGCCTTCACACAGTGAAAATTATGATCAAGATGAGACTGAAGTCACACTTGGACATGTGAACTCTATTTTCCATTCTCCTTGAATAACCATTATTGAACATTAGTAAGTAAGTGAAACTAGTGTTGTATGCTATTTGAAGATTATTTGATGGTGTTGTATACTATAAATAACAGATATGTTACCTACATCTTAAATAATTATTTTTTTCTTTTTGTATTACCTTATTATATATCATTGCATATTCATAAATATTTAAAGGTTATATTACAAAAGTTTAAATTACTAATCTCCAACATTCTAATTTAAGTGTCTTATCGAAGGTTTTTATTTCAAATAATATGATGGAAAAATATTTTTTATATTCATTACCTATAATTGATAACATAAAAAGTTAACTTCTAATTAAATTATATTGGACAGTATAAACCAAAAAATTTATAATTGACAGTTAAATAAAATTCTTAAAGTAGGTATATGTAATAATTATACTACCTATATTACTTAATTATTTTTTGTAGAATGTGAAAATATCGATAACATACTACACTGATATATTACCTATATGTTATAGTAAAATATATACCAGTATCACCTCTAAGTATGACCAATAATATACTTATAGATAGATTTATTTACTTAAAATATTACTTATTAGATAACTATTGAATTAGTAGTTGGTACAAAATTATGATTAATGATTTATTTTTGTTAAAAATATAAAATTCCTCAACCTAAACTATGTTCAGCAAGAGAATACACTACGAGCCAACCAAAATCAGTTATTTTACATATCCTAAAGCGACACCCTGACATAGGGGAACCAGATCATGGTTGGGGGGAATATACAGAATCGACATGGTCTCTCGCTGAATAGAGTATATATACCTAGAGTTGCCAATGAGAAGAGACTCACGAGCCACCAAATATATTAATATGGAAGAGCCAAAATAAAAAAATAAAGTCTATGACGAGAGCCACGGTTTGGCCACCCCTGATATATACTGTTCAAGTTAGGACCACACTTAGCTGCCGATGTTTGCAATGGACATGGCATTACTACACAATAAGTCTACGGTATTTGACTGTGAAAGTAACAAATTGGTGCTGCCTGATAAAAACCGGTCATCACATAGTATATATCTTAACTTGAATATAGTATAAATATTCATTAATTATTTAAAGTATTAAATATGTGTTAGTTACATATTGTTAGGTATTATTTAGGTGTTGGAACTACCTAATCAAAAATTAATTTTTAAGTTCATATTCAGGTAATGTATATTTTACTACTATTTTAATTTTTTATGTCACTATTACCTATTAGTTTATTAATTGTCAAATTGAATTATTTGTATAATTAAGTTAACTTTCATTTTAGACTTAAACCTAAGATAACTGTAAATTGTTAACTAGTCATATGTAATAAAAATTATTATTGTATGTTAAGTTTACAATATGTTATTGCATATTGTATTCACTACAAGTTATTTAAATTATTGTTCCACTATTTTAACTAACAAAATACATTTACAGATTTTTGAAATAAGACTATGTAGATATATTGTTTTGTACTTGAAATAAAACTATGTAGATGACGTATTGTTTTGTAGGTACTTGAAAAAAAAATGTTACAAAATGTTTAGAAAGATGTTATAAAATTGTCATCTATTATATACAAAATATATATTCCTAAGATTATAATATTTAATCTTTCTTAGTACTGTATAGCTAAGCTAGTTGTTTAACTCAGATATTTTGTAATTTCATTACAATACATAAACTTTAAATAATCCTACCTTTATATGTACAAAAATTTTAAGGTCCACGATGACTTGCATTACTTGATAAGTCTGAGCTAATATATTACCCATAGTAAATACTGAAATATTATATTTCTTTATTGTTAAAATTAATATATTAATATTTTTCCTATTAAAATTATTAAGTGGTTGATATATTTCTTAAAATTAAAAATAATAACTTCTTATTGATATAATTTTAAGTTGTCAAATAAAATGTGTGTATCGTGTATAAATAACTAATGATGAACAATATCACGAAATAAAGTTATATTAATAAAATA
>VUJU01002362.1:0-24073 GCA_009835225.1 Aphis craccivora
AATTAATGTTTATAATTACCAAAAAAAAGTTTAAGTAAATAAATATTAGATCCAATATTTCATCATGTTTTTTTTTTATTTTTTTGTAAAACTTAGTGGCTTAATATAAGCTTTTAATAATTAAAAAACTACTTGTTAGAACTTAATTTTGAAGTAGGTATCTATACCAACACTTAAAAAAGTTATTCACCAAATAATTTACAATACAAATAGGGAGGGGATTTATTTGATGAACAGAAGTATTTCTTAAGAAACATACAAAAAATGTTAAGAATTTAAAAAATTAGCCTAAGTGTGTATTTCAAAATTTCTTAATCAGAATTTGAATAAACTTATTAGTTATTATTAAATGAAAAATATGAGAGAGCTATGTAAGTATGTATTATGTATAAGACTGGTATTATGGGTTTTGTAGGATATAGGATCGTATAGGTATAGGTATAGGTATAGGAAGTGCATACTGCATACATAGCGTTAAATAAAAAGTAGGTTTTGGAGATTCTTAAATTTGCATGTTTTCGTATAGTTATGGTTGTAGAGTATTATGTATTCATTATTCTATATTATGTAATATAAAAATTTGTTTTGTGAAATTAAATACAAAGATTGACTTTGCATATTTTTGTACATTTTATACAAAGAATGCATATTCAACGAATTTAAACATTTTTTTATAACTATTTATATAATAAAAGACGTGCATATTTTTTCTTACACACATATAATTTATTATATGATAGTGTTTTTATCCGTGTTTTCTCTTTATTATTTCAACTATTATATTTTAGTACTTTTAATTACATACTATTAGCATGATTAGAACGATTGATAGGTATTTGGTACATTTTTATGGGGAGTTTGAATTTCACTTTCGAGCTTTATTAATAGTTAATAATAAATAAACTGGAAACACCTTTTTTCATAATTATTAAAAAAAAATTAAAATAGTTGTACATTTTAAAATATTTATTTATTTATATTTTATTGTAATTTTAATTGCATATTCACATACATACTTTGAACATTCTTGGTGAAATAATTTCTAAATTCTATAGTTACAACTTATGAGGTGAGAACTCTAGTATTAGTACCATATAGTAACTACTATATCCGATAACTGCGATTAGTAACAAATACATGGCTGTATAAACATAATATCACATTGCAGGTATAGTATGAAATGTTGATAATTATATTTAAGCTCTCAGTGAAGAAACAACTAAAAAAGTTATACAACAGGCAGTAGGTAACACTTAATTTAAAAAAAAAGATGTGCCTATAATGTCTTTGTTCAATGTAGTAAGTCCGAGTATAATAATGGTAACATATATATACTAATAAAATAATAGAATACTATTATTATTCAATATAATATAATATAAACGTGCATCCATCATGTATTCAACGCTCGGACTAATTATCGGTACTTACGTATGAGTACGTCGATTCCAGAATAATAATTTATTGTTTCTAAACCTTCGCGAAATTGATCACAGTAAATAGTATTACGTTCTATCCATCATCTATGCGTTATATGTAAAACAATTAACAAATAATATATAATAATATTATGTATAATATTTTAACGATACCTTATCGTAATAATAAATTATTAAAAGAAGGTATTTGGATAAACAAAAATATATTATGAAATCATCTATCTATTTATTTATAAATAAATTTATTATTTTAATTTTTATCTAAGCTGAATTGTTTAAAAAAAAAGCAAAAGTTGTTTGTTAGAGCAAGTACCACATGATCGATCTCACGCTAAACATTTAACCCTTTGATCCAAAGCGTATCGACTAAGGAAATTCCCGGTAATCCTTTAAGACAAAAATAACAAAGACACATGCATTAAGATTAATAATAATAAAAAAAAATTATATAAAGTATTCCTTATGGCTTCTTTTGTCAAGCTGTTCGATGAACTATTTCACTCAACTCATATATTCGTATTTCATTTACACTCTGCGGGTACTCTCTAGATAGATAGTATATGTATAAAATAAAGAAAAAAATAGTAAAATCGTTTAATTGTTTTAAAATGACGATATTAAAAGTAATAAAAGTATTACAATGTAATAAATGTATTTTATGTAATTTTAATTTAAAGGACTAATTTAGTTCACGTATTAGTTAAAATAAGATACCTATTAAACCATTTTTTTTTTTTTTTTTAGAAAATACTTCATTTTACCGTGATTCAAATTCAAGTTTAAGAATTGCATCAACTACCGCAAAAGTTCATGATGTATGTATAATGTATAATATATTTTAGCTTCATTATTGTTACACAATATATTATATTGCATATTCTTAACACTCATTAAATAATAATTAAAAACCAATAGAAAGAAGCTAATGCTTCTATAGCTAAATGCTTAACTAAAAAAAAAAAAAAAAACAATAATATTAATAGTTGTATCAACTATCAAAGAACATTTTCTAAGCAAAATGAGAATTATATATTTTATTATTATTGTTCGAAGTTTAATTAGATAACAATATTTAGGCATCTATAGTTCGAATTATTATTAAAAAAAAAAAATACAATCCAATAATGAAGAGAATTGTTATTAAGAATCATTATAACGCAGATTCAAGCTATTAGGTGTAGTAAATTCTCAGTTTTATAAAAAAAAATTTGAAATTTTTTATGACGGAATTTAATGTAACTTTATTAAAACCTGCAAATCTATTTTGGCATATCGCTTATTTTAGAATAAGTTATAAATCTTCTTATTAAGTAATTCATAATTGTCAATATAGCAATACCCATGCAAATGCAAATGTAAGACAATGACAGAAAAAATGGGTGTTTTGACATACAATCCGTATGGCATATAATATACACCCTCAGATACATAAATCAATTGTTTTCCGTAATATAATTTTATTCTGTCGGAGATGACGTGAGCTACGTACGATAAATAATAATGGCATGTACACTGCAATGTTTACGTATATTCTATAGGGATGCCGCTAAGAATTATGTGTCATTCTGTACACACACATATATTGTTCTTTTAATGCCTACATAATTATTTTTTTCTTTTTACACCGTTGCGTATATTGCACACACACACATCATAATAATAATAAATGTGAACACACACGTCCGTCGAAATAATGTATAAAAAAACAAGGTACAGTTACGGGTGGTTAGTGTTGACAGGTGGTGTGCAGTGCATATGTAGGTATTGCTGCAGGGTTTCTCAAAATATGACGGACAAGCCGTATGCAGCTCTTGTCGTATCGTACACACCTGCCGGCGACGATCGTTTTTTTTTTGAATTTTTTTTCTGTTCGCTTTGTTTATTGGTAAACGCCATTGGCCACCTGAGACCCGTCTGCCGGTGTAATTTTCGAGTTTGCAAGGTACCAGCACCCATAAGCCCGCTGCTACTCAGTTGCAGTAGTCATTACAAAAACTGCAGTCCCATAGACAAATAATAATAATAATAATAATGCTTTAACAACAGAGTAACCGTTTTTTTTTCTTTTCATTTCATTTCTAGTTCGCGATACGCACACACTCGCTAATGCGTGCATAATATTATACATGACGTACATAATGATATCCGTCCGCGGCGTACCTATACGCGTTCGTATATTACATGCGACGACGGCATCGCTTCCTGTTGAAGTTTGTGCGCTGTCAATAAGCTGTGCTTTTGAAATTCGAACCTACTTCCGATCTACTGCCAAACATTATTATCGGTACGTTTTATTATTATTTATATCAATATTATAAATATACAATAAATTATGATTATAGGTAATAAAAATAATGCTCGTACCTATACGTTATTGTATATCACAGCGGTAGGTACGTTTTATTTATTTGCTAACGGTTGAATTTAGTACGAATAAATAAATGCATTATTTGCACTCTAAAACTACGTCTCGCTACACATTTATTATTTTAAGTTTGATTTTTTGTATACTTATATATTATTAGAAATTATATCATAAGCATTTTTATATGCAATATTTGAATGTGTACAATACTACAACACAATATAGGTATATAATAATATGCAAGTCAGTCATAATAAGCGATAATACAATTTATTATAGTATGTATTATATATACTGTGGTGGGTATTAGAAACAAAAGTATCTTCTGGTGGTAATTATGTTATTTGTTGTACTGACTACTGATTGTTCTATGATAAATTATAATCAGATAGTTCTGTCAAATTACGAAAAAATGTAATCATTTTACGCCAAAGTGATTTCTCATGCATGAAGAAAATTAGTGTATTAGAGAGCATGCAACTGACTACTGAGTATCAACATTTTACATTTATTTTCTATAGTGTTTAATTATATTATTTATAAAAAAATCGCATAAGGTACAAAAAATATTATTCCGACAAAACATTCAATATTTTTTACGTACACCTACATTTCATAAATAGACAATAGTGGAATAAGTGACGGAGATAGATAGTTACTATACATATTGTATTAAAATTTAAAATATTATAAGGAATACCTTTGATTTTAAACTCAATGAAAAATATTTTATTGTAAGATATTGAAAAAAATTTAATAAAAAAAAGCTGAAATCTAAATGAATAAAAAATAAATAAAAAGTATCAAACTTATCCCCGTCATTTTGACCTGTGACCACAACTGTAATAGTCAATGTATTTTAATATTATAGATATTAACAGAGTTAAATAAATTGTTTTTTTTTTACTTGTATTAAATTGTTGAGGATAGGTAGGTTATTTCAAGTTTGAATTTGAATTGGTGACGGTGTGTCGATTTAGCATTATTATAATTATTTATTACACGTGTTTCTAAACGATGTAAATATACCTACTACATTATATTTTGTAATTGCATCTAAAAAAAAAAAAACATGTACCAGCCACACATGAGTGTAAAATGTTTGTACCTATAGGCAAAAACACCGTTTAAAGCAATTGTGTTTAATTTCGTTTTATACTGAGTTATATTATAGGTATAATACTATAATATCATACAAACGAACGACGTATTATCCTTTGCATTTGAAATTATTGCTTTTTGATAGTGTCTATATAATGTCTATTAAGGGTTCATAGCGAGTATTTTTTATCTCGACGTATAAAAACAACTGCCCATATATTTTTAATGGTTCAAAATATCCATTCTTTATTATTAATTGATTTGGGCACCAGCAATAATGCCAAAACCTTATTAACAAAACCAAATCTGATTTAATCGTGAAACCAAGGTCGGAGAAATTCTATAGTACTGAGTTACTAAACAAATCTATACTGCATAGATATTATTACAATCACAATTTAATTTACAATTAATATTATACCTATTCAATGATATCCAAGGTAGTTCACGGAAAATAACTATTTATTAAGCCGTTATTCGTTAATTATATACATACATTATTATGCATTGCGTTTTAATAACAAATAGTATACTTAATTATACTTATACATATTACATATTATCTCCAAATACGTAACAAATTGATTAAATTAGAGCGGAGTACTTATGGTTAGGCCATAAAAATATTTTTTATTCATTTAGGGATTCTCTATTTATTTATTTTTTTTTTGGTACCTATATACGTGCTCACATTATGAATAGTTTGGTGTAGGAATGTAGGTGTACGGCGTTTTTTATTTGTTTGAATTGTAATACATTACACTATATAAACAAAAATAAATAATAAGTGATGATGTGCAGTCACACTTTTCAATATAGTAAGTATGTGAGTAATAGGTATCTATAGGTATTTTTCATAAATATGATTATAATATACAAACAAATAGGTAAAGACTAAATGCATATAACTTTTATTGCCTGGCTTAGTACATATATTGTCTAAAATAAACACAACATTTAATTGTTTCTTGAAAACATATAATTCACAGTGTCGACTTCAACATGAGTGTCATGACTCAGACTTCAGAGATATTAACCGTTTATTTGGTAGGTAGATTTGTTTTGTACTTTATTATACATTGCATTTACTTTAAATTTGATAAGATAATATTGCCTGTTTACGGTAGTGGTTAAAATATTAATTAAATAGAAAAAAATTATTCGTTGTAATAAATGTACATGGATTCGTACGTTAAACTCAACTTAAAAATAAGCTTCTAACTCTAAATACGTATAATGATTAAAATATAATTACATTTTATATACCTACACATCATATTATGTGGTTGATAAACTTACTTACCTATAATTGTAATTTATAAATGACTCAAACTTAATATCACATTAATTGGTAATTTATAACCGTTGAGTTTAATATTTAAGTAACATAATTTACATTATATAATTTTATTTTTATTTTCAGTCATGACAATCAATACACATGTTCGTAGTTCAATTAGACGATTTTTATGACTCAAAATTTGAGTAAAAATTTAAAATATATATTTCCCATGATCTTTCAATAAGAACTGCATTTGATAAGACAACATCGAACTCGCATAGACTCGCCCCCGTTTAGTTTTATTCTTCTATCATGTATTATAATATAGATAATAGGTACAATCAAAATTTCAAACAGTCGTATTGACTTATATTCCACATAAATTGAACATTTAAAGATAAAAACTTATAATAAGTAATAACCTATAGTTCACACCCAAAAAGCTGATATCTTGATATTTTGATAATTGACCATGTTAAGTCGGTATGACTGACAGACATTATCAGTGTTCGTTTTGCTCACTACTCTTATTAAAACTACAATAAACACGAATGCGATGTATATGAAATATAACTTGATTTGGTAGGTATAAACACTTATACAATAAATATTCTGTTCAGCATCTATACGTACTAAACTGATTGAGCGGTATACTTGATGAATATCATAGTATGTATTTATATATTTTTTTTTTTTTTTTAATATAATTGCATTCATACAAATTATGCATACGAAAAATATATTATAAATCGCACATGTATTATAATGTAGTATAAAATTCACGTGCATTTAAAATGTTTTATTTTGAATAATTGTTAATGAAGATATTATGTACCTAAGCATTTCATTATAATAAACAGATAGCTTTGAATAAGTAAAAATAATAAAAACATATTGGAATAATTGATTTCTTGCATCAATAACAGAATTTAAAACGTTCTTAAATTATACAGGTATTTAGCTATTAAAGGCACTTAAATATACTACATACATATATTATGATTATTGAGTAAGTTTGTTTAACTCTCTTTTCTCTTTTATGAATCTATAATTTATAATTCATTTATTTTATACATTCTGGTTTTTAGAATTTTAAAGTACACTTAATGGCTTAGTCTATATTTTAACTAGATTTTTATACAATTTCAGGAAATATTCTGTGGTACAAATTTCTGTTTTTCAAATGAAAATCTCCATTTTTTACTGTAAATTGTTAAGAAGATATAATAATATAAATTATAAAATGTTAGTTTATTACTATAATACTATATTAGTGTTATTACTAAAATTCTCCCTTCCCCATTAAAGAACATAATGTTCAATAACTCAGAAACCACTGGTTCAATTTAAATACATCAACATTTTCAAAAAAATCACATGTTAAATAATTTATTGTAAATACTCGTAGGATGGACTTTATTTGAGAATAATTTAGAGTTTTTACTACTTCAGTACACTTTTTGAATTGTTTGAAAAATCTAAGTTATTTGAAAATATGGCATTTTAATAAAAATTTCAAGAATCAGCTGAATAAATACTTTAACATACAAATTAGGGGTGAGCCATGTTTGATAAATTACCCCGTGTACATAATATGTATATGTATATGTTTTATATATTATTATATTACATACACAATATAATCGTAGCACAATGTAAAAGTGAATACAGAATAACCAATATATATATATATAATATGTACGGGAAGCTCTATAACATAATATATAATGACGTTTTCTATTTTTCTCTTCCTCTTTTCTTGGTACGTTTTTGTGGTTTCATGGTTCAACTGAGTAATGCGCGTCCTGTAACAACAGACTACAGAGAACAGAGTCATGCTTTTTGTGAAATAATAAAACATTATTACTACCGACCCATTCTATCCGTTTTGTTTTTACTTTATAATAATAATAGTATATATGTAGTATATAGGTACCTATACCGTTTAATTTAATTTGAGTCAATTTTTTGTCGAAAAACAAAAATTTGAAAACAATAAAAGTATTTTTTATTGTGCGATATATGCAAAAACTACAATATTATAATTAATAACAACCTTAAACATTCTATTCGTTTATTTAAATTACGAATAATAACGTCATAATATACCTTAACAATAATAGCAATACGTTTTGTGCTGTTGTGGTCATGTAGCGAATGCAAGGAACACATTAATGAACAATACAAGTATTGAGGATGCGGTGTGTATATGTAAGAGAAAGGTGGAAGAGGTTGGATAAAGCGGCGAAGGTCTTAAATGGACCGTTAAGTTAAAAAAAATGTGTGTGTATACTGTATATATATATTATACAAAATGAATTTACTGACTTTATATATAATATGTATTATGTATATATTTATGAATACCCCGGGGTCGTCAACCTGCACGGAAAATAATGTAACGACACTATGGTTTATTAGAGAAAAATAACAAGAGAGCCGTCAGTTTTCCATACCTACATATATATATAAGGCATATTATATGGATGGATGTGTATTATTTTTTTTTTCTATATTTTTCCCGTTCTTTCTTCTTCGTTTTCCCAACTCGAATTTTACACTCGATGCAGTTTTCTGTTTACCTACCCGGGCGGCAGGAAGTATACAATTCACAAAATTCCGTCTCACGGTCGAGTTTTCCTCGATGATGTTCCCCACTTCATCCTTTCTTCCACCGTAGCTGGTACCTACTACGTGAACAAATGCTATAAACCGGTCTCTTATGATCGGTTCCGCCAGTTTTCTCGGTACACGGTCCACTAAAGTCATTTCAATGATTTGTTCAATTCATTCATCCTAAAAAAAAAAAACATCGTGTCACCGTGACATCAACCCGATAATGTTATGCTCCGGTGTTCAAATCGACGAATCTGTCTAGTTATAAATGTAAAATAATAATAATAATAATAGTAATAATAAAAAAAACTTTAAGGAAAATACACTTACTTTCTAGATCGGAAAAAACGGGCTTCGGGTACACGTTTCACGGTATGATCATTTGAAAATTTTCGGTTTGTGCGGCTGATTATATTAATGTGCATAGTGTTTTGAATAAATAACGTATTTAATTAGACGGAAATGTGGAGTTTATTTAATAAAAAATATATATACATAATATATTATATTTAATTTTATTCAAGCTAATTAACCAATTAAAAATTAAAGACATTTTAAATTTAACGTGTTCATGAAAACAATTATCATAATGATATCCTCATGTTTATAGTGTTTATACACTTTAATTTTTAAGCGAATATAATATATACCTACCTATATATATATAATAATATGTTAAGTTGCTGCTGAGGTTACAAAAAAAACTTTAGATAATCAATTTATATATAGGTATTCGTATATCATATTTATAGTATTAGGTATATAATATCGTTAAATTTCGTTTAGTCCTCATTAAATTATGAATACGATTTAAAATATATTACTAACGTAAATCTTTGATCATAATTATGCTTATAATTTATATTATGTATGGAAAAATATTTTTCAAAAAATAATTAGTAATTTACACTCATAATAATTTAATTAGTAACATAATATATAATGAAAAAAATAATCACACAGAAATAAAACATAGTTAGAGTATAATATGTCCTTTCTGACTACGTATTATAAGTATAGGTATATTATTATATGTTATACTTTGAAGACATAGGTATAGATAATTCAGTAATTGCAAAATTGCAAGGTGCTCCACCAAGCATACTGAGCCACCATTTTTTCCTTTAATATTGAATTAATTTACATTCTGAGTTTTGTAATTTAACTTTTTTTTTAAAGTTTTATACTATTTAGGAGTGTTCTGTGATTTTGCAAACTTTATTTTTTTTTAGTGAATTAAATTATTTAGTGGTTGATTTTTTTGAAAATATTTCTATATTTAAAACAAAATTCGAACGAGTATAATATAATGTAGGTATATGATTTCATAATATAATAAAATTAATTTAATATTGAAACTAGTACTCATACTCAGAAAATATTTACAAATCATAAAGTATTGATAGATAATATTAATTACCAATTTTAATTATAATTTTCAAATTATCAATCATTTCCTTCAAACCTATAATTTACTATGGTCCTGTAATTATCTTAAGAATATAAAGTTAAATAACTCGTAATCAACTGGTTTGCATTTCGATTTATGTTCATAAATATATTTAAAAATGTCTTCGACTAAACGATTTACAGAAGAAAGGTCGATTTTCATTTGAAACAAAGAAAAGGCGGTGTCGCCATGTATTGAACATTTCCTAAATAGTACAAAATATCTAAATTTGGAGACCTTCATTTTAGTAAGTAGGTACCTACTTAAAAATTAAAATAAACTTAGTATTATAAGGTGAAATGGGACTGAACAAGCTTGGTGAATCACCCTGTATACTTATGATCTAATTAATTCGTTGTCTGCTAAATGTACACCATAATAAGTATTTATCTATAACAGGACTATAACACGATCTAAACACTTTTTTGTGCATATGTATACAGTGACAGTGTTTGTTATTTTTTTTTATTATTATTATTTTAAATATTTTACATTCGTAAGCAAATAATTTTCATTTCTATATACACTGGAAAAATTATAGGCACGTGCATTGTACACGTAATAAATAATAATATTATGTCTATTGATAGTTTTCAAACTCCAGCGGTCAGCTACAGATGATTTCGAAAAAATAAATATAATAATAATAATGGTTAATATAATAATAATATCAAATATATACTATTATAACGTTGTTTCTCTTATTCGCCACGTACGATGACAGACGGAGAAGATAATAATATTTCTTGATGTCGTTTTTTTACATTTTATACAATATAATTTCAACAATTTCGACTAAATAATGTTTTTGGGTTTGCGATTGTTATTCTTTATATTTTATATAATTTAAATTAACGCAAGTTCGTCATGACTCAGCGTATATCAAATTATTTAAGACAATTTAATATACCTAATTTCTTTCACACTTAACTCAATGATAGCAACCCGTATGACTAACAAAATCATATTTAATATTATGTATAGAAATCTCGATTCCAGGAAAACATTTAGAAGTTCATTCCTAAATCACTAAACAATTTAGAGGGGTACAGTTACACTTAAAATTAAGTTTTATTAGATCTAATGTTTTTTTTTTAATTAATTTTATTCAAATTATATTTTGATTATATTTAATACAAATAATATTCTATACAAGATCCACAAATATACCTATTGAACAATTTATTTAAAATATTATTTATTCTAAAATATTTAACTTACTGTGGTTTTCCAAATACCAATTATTAAAGTCTTAGGATGCTCGTGATTCCTTTTACAATTTAACTTTCTATGTTTGAAAATTGAATTAGTACTTGATTACGACACATACCTACTTACCACGAAACCCGTGACCTCTTGAAAGTCGTAATCGATGTACTTGTGTGCTCACTGACGAAATAATAATGATAACACTTTAGAATCGGTCTAATGAAAAAACTTCAATAGAATTGGCCATAGTTTAATGACATATATGTTTTTATTACAATATATAGAACATATTATTTAATACTATCACGGTTGAACAAATTTTTAAATTGTTCCGTCATTGTAAAATTATTAAAAGTGTAAGGAAATAAATTTGGGTATGCATAGGTAGTGTTTATCGCGATATACATGACTCGACAACAGTATATTATTCGACATGTTTTTAAATCCTATATTTTGCCGTTTTTGTATAATAGTGACATTATTTTCCTTACTTTAACACCACACAATTTGATATTGGTAATATATTATGTAGATAGCTATAATATAATGCTGTTACACATATTGACATTTCGTATAATTTGAAAGGTAATCGTAAAAAAGTAGTTACGCATAAGTATTTGAATTTTTATTTATTCTAATATATTACTACTGTGTTTTAATAGAATTAAAGTTCATGTTGGTGGTTTTAAATAAATTATATTGTTTCTCGAGTCTAGTTATCTGTATCGATCTTTACAATGTTTGTTATATCGGTAATATTGATCTTAAATAGGAAATCTAAATTTTTAATACTATACCTCGAAATTGGTACAAACGAAAAAATAACCAAGGGCTATCCATTGTAATACATGTAATTTTTTTATTCAATTCTGAGTGCTGCATGTTTGGAAGTCATCGAGTAAATTTTCTCCATAGTAAAATATAATATGGGTAATAATATTGATGGCAACTGCAATATAATATAACATAGAAAATTCTTGTATTGTTCGTCTACGTCTTATAGTCTTCCGAATTGGTTTAATATTAAACAAAAATTTGATCCAAAAATTGTATATTAAAGCCTAATAATAGCATAGTATTTATCATAATAATTAAAAAAGATTCAAACTAAAATAAAATAACATAATAAGGGTTAGTAAACAAGAATATACCTAATGGTTTCTTATCGATGTAAAGTAAGTTTATTTCCTGGGCATTTTATTTAGTAGATAAAAATTGTGTAAAAAGTCTACAATGAAGCTCCTTAAGAAATGGGATCATTTTTAAATATCCAAGCCATTTTCTGTATGTGTGTTTTTTTTTTATTATTTTAACAAAAATATTAAATTCAAGCATTGTTTTCAGTATTTTCACATTCCAAAAAATATGAAAATGAAAATAATTGACACAAAATTTGGGTCATTGAAATGTAAAACCCGATGTACAATTAATATAGAACATTGTAATCAAAAACCTTTTTAACAAAACATTATATTTAAAAATTTTAAACCAAATTCTGCTTCAACTCCTCCGATTTGATTTACAATCGATATATAGAGATATAAAGTTATTTATAAAGATTTCGGAGCAATCATGCTACTGACCGAAAAAAATGTTCTCAAAAAAGACAATAAGGTAAATAAAGAACATATAATTTGCTATAAACTCAATTACTCGATTCACTTGACATCTACGATAATCCGATAGGAAAGTTTTTTATTATTTATGATTTAAACTATAAATTGCACTACAAATTCATAAAATATCACTCAGACAACGAGAATAAAACACAATTATTAAAATGAAACCGTATTAGGTAAGCAGTAACAGCGTATATTTGCTCATTGTACTCACATATAATACTGTAGCTGTATATATCATATTATATAGGCACATCTCGCAGTAAAAATATATATTATTTTGAAATATTTCATATTTACAGAATCCATGATTTAAATAATGTTTTCTCTCTCAAAACTAGCCATATTTATTATTTTATTTTAAATTTAAAATTCAAATTCTTTTTTGTTTCTATATAGGTACCTATACTAACGTTTTCGTGTACGTATTATAGTACCTATATTTTTTTTATACATTACTTCAAAAATGCATTATTAATATTTTTTTTTATCCTTTTTACCCGTACTTTTTTTCGTTATGTTTTTTTTCTTTCGTCCTTGGACTTATTTGTCCGCTTACTATTGTAATCGGCCATCACGGTTTGACGTAATCACGTATTAAACAAAACGTGGTGTCATTTTTCACACTCACTGCAGCGCTACATTAAAATGTTCTCGTTGTAACGCGTAGACCATCGGGTAGACCACAAACCGATGCAGGACTTGGGAAAGACGGGGATGGAATACGATTATAGTATTATTATAGGTACGCGCAGCGTTGGATTTTGAACTCTGGGGGTCCCGGTGCAAAAGAAAATTGTGAAGACTAAAAAAAAATACCAATACAGTTCATATATCTATACGTCTTATCTTATTTTTATTAAAAACAAATTTGTTATTAACAACCTACACTGCATGCAAAAGTTTAAATACATATTTTGCTGTGCAAATAATCCATAAATATATATATAATTAAAGTTATCATTTGCTGATCATATATAAATTTTACAATGTTCCCGCGAATTTATCTCTTCTTCGACTTCATTCAATTTACACTTTACAGTTTACAGATTTTTAACATAGTCATAATGTAAAATCTAAAAAGTAGTTTTGAAGTGCACATTTTAGGTGTAAGATTTAAACCTATGTTTCAAATTTCAAAACCATTGCAAATTCAGCGATATACTTGGTTGGGGATCGCAAACACGCACTAACATTGTCTTTTATTTTTATACAAAATAAATATTATTTAGTGATCATTTGCATGTAGTACGATATATTATTGTGTGCATATCGTTTATGCCTGCTACTTTGATATCCATGTGATATCTGTCATCGAGGGCTCCTGCCTGGTCCATATACTATGTTATTTCAATGTATCTCCGCCAAGGCTCCGATGCAATGCACCGTACGTGTGATTTATCCGGCATCCGGTCGAGCGTTTTTCTATCGCGTATAGTTTGTTGATTCGGCGGTAGTGCAGTCGGAGGGCAGCAGATTAACGAATGACAATCGCACAGCGATTTCTCCGATTCACGGTAAGCCGGCTCGGTGTACAGTGTGTGTTATTTAATCACTCCAAAAGTGCAATCATCCCATTTGTTTACACATCCGTGCACTTATATTTATGTGACGTGTAGTCGTGCTATAATCGCGGGCTATAAGGTAAACGTGACTGGAATCGTTCGTATATAATATACATATATACTACATGCGCGTGTATACGCGTCGTAATAACGTGATCAGATGAACTGAAGCTATTATATTATATTGTAATGTGCGTAAATTATAAATACAACTTCTAGCTACCTATTATATTGTATTAGGATTTACAAACACCTTCATAGTGCCGGCTTAACGCGGTTAAAAAAAAAAAAAAAATGTGTAGAGCACTATAATAATTTATTATACAGAGTGATTCACGAAGAATGCAAAATGATTACCACGCATTTTAACCATTTATTCAATGCTGATTTTCATGGTTTTCTAATAAGTATTTAGATTATTGATTTTATCATTTAAACCGTGATTTTAGTAAAACATTGATTTGTGGTGGTATAGATTTCTCTTTTTTTTTTTTAATGAGAACCACGCTATTTTTTTATTGTAAATTATTAATCGGATGACTATTTTAAAATCGTTGAGGCGTCTAAATTGAAATCCCAGCGAGTTATTAAACTTTAAACTATTAAGGTTAATATTCCTTAATAATGATTTCAAATAAAATACATGTAATTATATTTAGTCTAGTTCTTATTTTATATACTCAGAGAATGTTAACCAATTATAAAATTGTAATTAACTAATATTAATAAATATAATTTTCAAATTATCATAGCCTCATATCCCATTTTAAAACCAGTTATCATAGACTATATTATAATAAATGATGATAGTTATTATCCTCGTACCTACTTAATGTTTAACAATTGAATTTCGATTTATGTATACCTATCAATATTTTCAGAAAATGATTGTCTTAATAATTTATAATAAATAGAGTGGTTTTCATTTGAAAAAGTTTGTTTTGTAACAAGACACTATCCTAATAATCCAATTTCAACGATTTGAAATTATGGCTTAGGCATACTTACAAATTTCAAAAATTAGAATAACAATAAATGTGTTATCAAAGAAAAAAATGGAGTTGTGCATACTTAGTGAACTACCAAGTAAGTAATTTAATATAATATTAAAAACAAATTGATTTAGCTTATAACACACGCGTTCGAGGAAATATATCAAGAAATATCGTTCAAACTGCCTAATATACTCTATATACTGGCGGTAATGCGGTATGTTATACTTTTGTCTCAACTCTCAAGTTCCGTAGAATCTATGTTCAATATTACTGTCACATACGATCGCTAGTTTACAGCGAATATACATTTTATTTTCTCAAAAACCCTCGACTGAAAGATTGATTTATATTCTATATTGTCTTGAGTCTATTTCAATACTTCTTATGGTTTGGTCTAAAACCTAATAGAAACCTTTCCTTATCATAATTTCTGTTGTGCACAAATTAGACTTATTCCATAACTTAGTAAGTAACCTACAATTCTGATTTATATTATTATTATTAACTCTGACCCTTTCTCTCTTTACTACAAACACGCACATTTTTACATTCTGTATACGTAATGATAATTTAACTATCACTAGTATCCTCGTGCTAACAATTTAAATGCTAATAATTAATAAATAAATAATAACGACTATTACTTTTAATCATAGCTTCAGTTAGAAATTACAAGCTTATAGATATAATCTTAAATTGAACCACTACCGGTACAACTAGCTGACCCATAGTTGTAGTCAATTCAATAATACGTTTAACTTAGTATACGATAAACCTAATCGTATTCCGCTATTCAAACCAAATCTCTTTTTCGTATCTCAGCGCGTACATAATATATTATATGACGTATATAATACACATTAGTCTCAAACGCAGGCTTATGTTTCCCTAATTGTAGCAATTCACTCACTTGACATCATTTTTGACGGACAGTCCCTATATATTTACCAGCGACCAAATAAATTGTTCGATTTGTCGTTCATGTCAGTTCTCCTAAAGTTCTACAATTTAGTACGGTCCTAAATTTATAATCAATCAAAACGTATTAACCAGTTATTTGGTATTATCTAATGTAAGCTATCGTAACACAATATGTACTATACGGGGGTATTTGATGCGAAATTATTTTCCGTTCATTTACTGGACACCACAACGACCCACTACCCATAAGGCCATATGCAACATAATATACATATATAAATATGATTTGTCATTTCGTTATTTGGCCATTAGTAAATATTCATGCTTTAGTTTTGTTGTCCAACGAACAGCAAATACGGTAATTTTTTTGTGGGCGTATAATATATAATTTGTCATTCTATTTCATAGTCTTAGATATCATATAGTCTTACCTCCTCCATATGATAATGCAATTCTATTCGATCATTTTTGCTTTTTATTGTTTTAATGCGAGACTTTAAATGCATTGTATACTCAATCATACGATAGAAAATTATATATCACATTGTTTCAGTATTATTATGCTATATTTGTATGGTATTTATTAACTGTGGCGACAACCATACATCAAGTATAGGTATATGCGTAGTAGGTAATCAAATATCTCCTTTTAGACTCAAATAGGTTTTATTAAAAATTATTTTTATTAGCACTAGGTATAGCTATATTATAATTCAGTGTAATAGTCAATTGAAAATTGATACTGATATATTTTGTATAACATTAAAATTTAAAATATACGGGGCATTTGTTTAGTGTATATTTTTATATTGTCATTGTCCACTTCGAATGGAAAGTATCCCTATAAGGAGATTTACATCATCTGAATAAACGTATTTTGTAATTCAATGATTTTTTTTTTTTTCAAAAATATATCAAATGAATAATATTATTAAATGACAAATCATTTATTCATATGTATTAGAGAACTTAGTGGAACAAAATTCAATACTCTATGTACCCTATGTGATATTGTAAACGTCAACTCTGTAAAATCTGTATGTGTCATTTATTAAAAATAATTTTTAAACGTATCTTAATCTGTATAAAATAGGATAACATATCAAACAATTTAATATTTAACATTGTAGTTATGATGACACATAATAAATATTTAAATCAATGTCAAAAATATATAAATAAAAACAATAATATTAATACTATTATATGATGTATATTAAAAAGAAAAAAGTTTTAAGAAATGAAAAAACCTTAATTAACTATTAAATTAACATTTAATACCAAAATATTCAATATAAATTGACATACCTACTACAGTATAGGTATTTTATATTATAATTTATGAGATTTCAATATTTATTAATTATTTTTAAATGTTTTAATCGCTTGTATTTCTACTAATTATCTAATATTATATTATAATGTATATTATACTACCAATACAAGTACATTATATTTTTATGTGCATAATATCATGACATATTATTTTATTATCTATATTTAGTATCATACTGATACAAAAATATATGTATATGACATCAATATATAAAATATCTATCAACTTAATTAATTATATTTAAATGTAATAACAATTTTTGATACATATTCATTAGTATATATATTATATATATATATATGATATTGGAGGTTGGTATTTAATAGGTATTTATACAATATATATTTTGTGTTCAATGAAAATCAAACACGCTCAAAGTTCTAAACATATTATCAATTATTACAAAGGTCTTCTACAGTAATATTTTTTCGTGTACTATTTATTTAAATACATATTACCTATTTATGTCTTCATTTTTTATACCAAAACAAAAAGTAATAATAAATCATACGGTTAAATGGTTTTGTCACGTTATTTTCGAGCCAAACACGCAAAAATCATATATAAGTTAGTGTTTTGAACCAAACAGAAACTAAAAGTAACATTTTGATTGATCAATATATGAATACTGTCTTGCGCATTCTACTATTTTTATGGTTAAAAGTATAGTTTGGTGACGTCATTTCGCCCTAAATGTCAGTAGTGGCGCAATCGCTGCGGTTAATACAGTCTGTAGCGGCCACCCTCATTCAGTATCATTTAAGCGTGTAACGTATGAACTTATGATGGATTTATGATGATTATTAATTTTTTCATTTAATGATCAAGACAAATTTTTTTTGTAAAAAATATATGTTTTTCTGTATATTCATAAAACAGACGATTTTTTTAAAATAATACTTAGACAGTATTTTTATGATTATGAGAAATAGTATGTATATACTTATTAAATACGAGTATAATATTGTAATTCTTTATACTCTTACCTAAATAGTTTTATTTAAAAGACGAGTTTCACTTATAACATCCAAAATATCTTCAACTTTTCTTATTATTTCAGAAGCCAACATCTATCAACACAAAATCGGAATGATACTTCTATGTACACTTATCTTCAGTAGATATATATAGACAATATCTCGTAATCACTACTTTGCTACTTTTCAAAACAAGTCTATTGGGTGACGCAACCAGGTAAGCTAAAATAAATTTATTGAATTCTAAATTCTAAATATACAATATAATAACCTGTAGGATACCTCAATATAATCTAATTCACTATTTAGTTTGATATTTCTCTCACCCACCATGTTTCAATCTTTTATTCACATTAATATATTATTATCGACATTTTTGAAAACAAAATAAACAGGTATTAAAAGAAAATATTTAAAAGATTGATTTAATCAATATGCGTAATTCGGTGTATTTTATGTGCACATTTGTAAATGATAGTGTATATAATATATACATATTATATATTATTATTATTGTTATGTTTTGATATTTATAACTCAAACGTTCAATCCATCATTTATTTTAGTTGATAAATAAATATTTTGTTGTGGTTAATTCCATTATTTTAATATACGCCATGTTTACCACCGCCAATCTTAATAATATACTCTTTGTAATTTTCACAATCTGAATAAAATAATACCAAAAAGATTTTCGTCATAAATATCTACTTACATAATGTATTATTAATAACTATTTCAAAATTGTTACAATAATTACATTTTAAAATAGCTGGTTAACTTAATGTTTTTGTTAGTTATGCCTTATGATTTAAATTTTACAAAGTATATTTAGTTTATTTCTTAATTAATATTTTTCTCAACATAAAAATTATATTGATATAATTTAATAAAATTATTTATGCGTTAAAAATATTAATTTTAAAATGTTATCTAGGTTTTTATTTTGTCTGCAGTTTTATATTTTAGGTTTTCTTTAAAATTATCGACCTTGTCTTTTATTTAAAGCTTAAAACACAGAAAAGAATACATAAAAATGATAGTAAAATTAATGTTCACAGTAGAGTTTTAGTGCCGAATACTCATCGATTAAGTTGAGTTATATTTTTGGTTATTTAATAAGTATTGTGTTCATCAACTAACTATTTGCATAACTTTGAACTTTTAAACTCTTTATGCTCAGCAGCCTTATTCCTAACATTCGATGTTTGATATAAAAATATTATACAGTCTACAGTTATATACACTTATTGTTTTATAATGTAAAGTAAAATAAAAACATGTTTTTTTCAACGTTTAAGTACTATTTTTAAAATTATTTTAATATGTACTTTGATAATGACTTTGATACCGTTTGAATCTAATTTTATTACAACTTGTTTAACCTGAAACTAAACTACTGCAGAAAGTATATATATATTTTTTAACTTGCATTTTTCCATGTGTTTGTACTGTGACCATTTACGTATAATAGTAACCTGTTCATCAATGTTAACATTTTTTAATATATTTTTTGTTTATTACTTCAATTATTCCTATACAAAATCATAATCGTACATATGAAACAAGTTTTTTTAATCATAGGTAGCTAAATAGTCGCTATTGACAAAACTTGTTATAAGACTTATGTGACAAATTTGGTTAACTTGTACTCAAAACCAAATATATATTATTATTAAAATAAAACTGGAATTGAATTTTAAATAAATTTTTTTTTATTTGGTTAAATTTAACTTATGAGAAAAAATAAATTGTTATTCGTGAGAAAAATATTAAGATGAAAATGGTTACTAGTTATTAATGTTTTCTAATTTAATAGATAAAATAAAAACTCCACTTTACCGGACCATTTTTATTTTGAAATTCAAAATTTCTGCTTGTATTTTTTACTAATTTCAGATCTAAAAACTGAAATCACCCCAATTAATAAAAACTTTTTTTTCCTATTCCATGTCATATAATCCTATTTATGATACCATTGGAAACGAAATAAAAGTCATTACTTCAACAAAATATTGTTTTAACCATTTTCAACATTTTAACTATAGTGTTTCTGAAATGAAATGAAAAAAATTCTTCGTTTTTGAATCATAGATTTTTTCTTTATCGATAAGTAAGCGATCGAATAAAAATGTTATTATTCATCGTCTATATATTAACATGAATCTTTTAGATATAGGTATGATAGGTTTATAATAATATAATATTAAGTTATGCGTGAGTTGTATATCGCTGTGTATAATTAAATGTAAATACACGAAGAAGAGATTCCGACTGACAAATCAAACACATTTAGTATATTCGAATATGGTACGACCGATGTTGTGATTATTATTGTAATGTAGAAAATAGATAAATATTATGTATGAGTGCTTGTAGGGTTCAGCTGGGTACCTATAATACCTATTTATGACGGTGACGTATACGATGGATGATTTGTGCATTAAAACGAGAATATTTAACAAAATAAATACAATATACAGAGTGTTCACACTAATAATTTTCACCTTTCATAATGAATTTAATCAAATTTGTTAACCTAGTTTTTTACTACTTAAGAAGTGTTCTGTGATGATAAAAATGTCTATTTTTAAAAGAGAATAATTTTTCTCTAAAATATAGTAATAATTCAAAAGCTACTTGTTCGAATTTTAATTTTGATACATCGAAATTTACTGAAAAAAAAAAGAGTGAGCATGCTTGGTGATCGGTGAACCATCCTGTATTATAAATCGTGGTTTATTGATGAATTCAATCTCGAACGTAATTATTTATTTCTATATAATTTCTTGCCAGAAAAAATGCAATTTATACCGCAATGTGCAAATCGTGTACTATGCTTAAATATGTAATATCGTTAATTTCACACGACTTGCGTTCTCTGTATATAAGTGTATATACCTATACTTAAACATGTGGCTATATATATAATATATTTCATATATCGTTCCAAATATATATATATAAATAAATAGGAAAAAAAACGGAACGGTAGTGGTGGAGATCCAACCGACCTACCTACCTATATATAGTCGATGGCCATCACCATGCAGTATCTATCAAAACAACATACGTGTACGATATAATATAATATTATGTTTGTCGGTGGTCGAAACGCTATATACGCCTATATTGCGACCGCGCGCAGCACACATGCGATATCTACGATATAATATTATAATTTATAATAATATGAATAGTCGCGTATAGGTACATCGGTATTGTAAACGTAAAATAGGTACGGTTTTTTGTTCATTATACGATGATAATATCATACATTAGATAATATGAAAAATTAAAATAGTTGCTCTTCAAATTTCTATTAAAAGCGCAGTGCGATTACTGATGCGAATATTTTTTCAAGCGCTGAAAAGTCCATCCCCGATTCGCTGGCGTACGTGACACTGACACGCAGAAAGTGACTCTATAATATAATACATACATATTATTTAGAACACTTTGTAGTTTGTGCAGATTATTATATTATATACTATGATATGACCGTATTGTCGGTTGCGCATATCTTGCATTATTATGCAGTTAGTGCACGAGTACGATTTTTCCGTTTCCAAAGTTTATGATCGTCGGGGTTTTTCGATTTTTCGTTCCTCGTCCGAGTGCTGCTGCTGATGCATGGCGTCCATGAAAACGTCGTGTGTGCTGAAGTCCAGCTGACCCGCATCCTGTAAGTGCGTAAACTTACAATGTACAGCACTTATACGTAGAACAGTGGTTTCCAAATTAATTTTCCTCACGGTACATTATTATTAACTCCTTAAAGTTGCGGCACGCGACATACTTTCGAAAAACATTTTGTACATTTTGTATTAGTAAAATACAAATTGTATAATAACTAGTTCAATAAAATTAAACGGTCTAAACGCCAAAGACCAGTAAAAAACACTTAAATATTCACGACAATACTAGTATACTGAAATACGTAGGTATTGTATTGGTAATTATTAATTTTTTCCAAAAACAGTTTTGCTCGAATAATATATTTATTTTGAAAATGTATTTTTCAATGATTGTTTTTTCATTTTGATGAGTTAAAATAAAAAGTTTCGAGTTTTCACGGCATATTCTTTGAGAAACATTTATATGTATTACCTAACCTAACCTAACCTATCGCACATATATTATGTTATATGACACTATTGTCACTATTTAACAGTTTATGAATATATATTAGGTATACAATATCATAAGCGTTTAGTGCGTTGTTTATATAAGTACTGAAGCCGAGAAACCTTTTCTACCCTTTTCTCAGCACTTAGGTCCGCACTTTCCGATTTCAGTGGGTATACCGTATACTCCGTATTTCACTCGTTTCAAGTGTCAGCGACCCATTAGGTATATACATATTATTTTATTATTATAGTTAAACTAAATTTTTAATTCGTAATGTCGAACGATCGCCGCCGCCGCCGCCGCGATAACAAAAACAGCAACTGTATTATACACTACAAGTACAACAACGGTGACCAGCAATTTGTGCGTATTATTATGTGTGGTTTTTTTTTTTTTTACTTTATATTATTTTATTTTTTTATTTTTATCATTATTATTATTATTTTTTTTTTTGTCGTCCAATTGCGTCGTGCAACAAAATGTGAGTCATGCGCGACCAAGCATAACTCCGGCCCCGGTAACGTGAACAACGACTGAAAAGCCACCAGAGTTCATCAAAGAATCAGACCACACTCCCTCCAAAACGAAAAAAAAAATGTATAAAATAATGAAAATAATACGCCATCATTTTCTAGCAGATACATATGCAGACTTACACGCACACGTATTCACGCACCATAATATGCACCCCGTATACACGATGATGGTGTACGCTCTCGTTGTTAGCCCTCTCGTCATGGCGTCGTTTATTCTCTGGCAAAACAGACGACGCAATGAAAATAATAATATTATTAAATAATGCACTATTTATGTATTATATTATTACGTAGTGTATAATGCACTATACGCGCAGTGAAACTTCCATATTTTAACGAAATTGTCTGTATTTTTGACTTTTGAGTGTACCATAAACATTTTTATGTGATTCTATTTCTAACGGTAACTTTTTTCTTTTTTTCATACGAAATTCTTTTGTCGTCCGTGAAACTTATATAGGTATAGTAATAACGATTATAATATGGAAGTTCCACCTAGACGGTTAGGCTCCATCGCGGCGGCGGTGGTGG
>VUJU01002362.1:24146-38286 GCA_009835225.1 Aphis craccivora
CCCCCCCATACCCGCCGACGCGCGGTCGCCGCTCCTTCCGCATTGCCACCTGACCGTCGCAGCCGCAGCCGCCGCCGACGTTACAACCCGTTCCTGTGCCGCCCACTCACCCCCCTCTGTTTGGCCGGAGCCGCAGCCGCCACTGGGCGCGTCCGCGTCGCGCGCGTAGGGGCCCCCCCGGATAAATTTGCCGCCGCCGGGCACCAAAGTCGGACGTCTAGGCGGTCGTCGCAGTCAGTATTCGTCCGGTCTCGGCCGCACGAAGAAGAGACCGGCAGACGCGCCGCTGCTCTCTTCCGACTTTGCGTGTCGCGTCGCGCACACCATCACCGCCGATCCCCTCTCCTCCGCCGCCCCTTCTCTCTCTCCCCCCCCTTAACACGGAGAGGAGGTCACGCGTCGCCGACGCCGTCGTCCGCCTATTCGTCTCGGGTGCGCGATGTCGTTACTTCAAGTCGCGCCGTCCTCGCGAACACACGTCGTCCGCAGCCCTCGACTACGCTGGTCTCTCTCATCACTCGTTTCTCTAAGACGTCGCGATGATTTTTTCGACTGTCATCGTCATCATCGTCGTCATCATAATATAATTATACCGTCACGATCGTTATTATAATATCGCTAATGCTGCTGTTGCTGCCGCGAGATCGGTTATGTTTCTCTACCGCAGCGCTCTTTGCGCTTTCGTTTTTTTCATCCGTTTGCCACTTTTGCGCTCGCGCCGCCGCCTCGGGGCGTCTACGTCGGGACCGCGGAAGACTGATGTAGCTGTTGCCGCCACCGCCACTGCCGCCGCCGCCGCCGCCGCCGCCGCCACTGCAGCGAAAAAACGCGTAAAACGACATTACAATAATAATAATGTGTTGTCGTTGTCGCTGTTGCGATGGCTTTTGCTCTGCTCCTCTGCTAGCACGTCGACGGCATAAAATAATATCGTGATGTCTCACCGAAAATGGCACTGAAAGAATTCACGGGGTACATATTTACACACCACCCGTAGTTCTTCTGTGCCGTGTTCGGTGGCCATTCGGACCGACACGCGTCGTCCCGTCGCCGCATTTACACGGGCCCTGCTGTAACGTCATAATATTTTATAATTTTTATTATTATCATCACGTCGCGGAGCACTGTCCTAGATTAATTAATTATATATACCTACAATGATAATTATTATACCTAATATAATACAGCCGGCGCAATCGGTATTTTTGTGTTCTGTTTTTGTTTTCTTGTTTTTGTCGCTTATTTTTTTATAGTCAGTATTGTTTTAATAGTAAACGTCATGTGTCCGTTATTATTTCGATTATGATTTTGTTTTTTTTTTTTTTTTTTTTTAATTATAATTTACGATTTGCCTTAACATTATTTATTTATTTATTTATTTATTTATCGCCGACGGAACTCGACAGCAATAACGACGACGACTACGACGACAATATTATATATATACTATATTATAATATTATATGTATATAAATAGTATTCTCACTGGTACGCGATATATTATCGGTACCGTAAATAGTACGACGTATGTACCAATATATATTATAATTTTAATGTCATCACACACTCGAACGTTTTACCTAATATTTTTGTCTTTATATAAAATAACATAATAATATTGTACGTCTTATAACGTTTCCATTTTATACCACGGTCATTATACCTAATAATTTATATACCAGAATTGCACTTAACTACTCGACTGTTGTTTATACATTACAATATAATATATATATACATTATAATATTATGTATGCGCGTGTGTTGTCGGCAAGTCTCTCGTGTGCACATAAATATCATTATTATATTGTATAACATCATCGTTATAGTTTTTGAACAATTTTTGTTTTTTTTCTTGTGTTTGTCGCCTCCCATATTTTTTAAAATGTGTGTTTGTAACAAGCGTATGTTGAAATGTTTGTAAAAGAACGCTTGGTTCATAATAATATAATATAATATAATATAATATTAGATATTGCTTTACATATTATTATTATTTTCGTTTGCAAATAATTATTTTATACTTAGGTATCAATTAATATCGTTATAATATAAACATATTTTGTCTAACAATTATTACCGATATATACGTTTTACATATTATTTTTATACACAACTGTAGTCTGCATAATAACAACATAATAATATAGACGGTTCTATAATATAATATGCAATTATTGTTATTACTATTATTTAATAGTTGCGCGTCTCGTTTGTATCACACACATTGTCTGCTCGTAACCACGTTTGACGTTCGACGACTGCAATTATTTAGTTATTATTATACTGTTTTTTCTATTATTCTCTCATCGCAACTCCGCAGTTATAACATCACATTTTGAGGCAATAAAAATTTGTACGTTTCGTTATTTCCACGCCAAAACTTAACGGCATTCGCGCTTCCCACCAGTCTCGAGCCACGCGGGCGGCATGTATTATTACATGTGATATTATGCGAGATAATATAATATTTACTGCCCAGGTTCTGCATTATAGGTATTTCGTTGAATATTCTACGGTGTCTTATATGATAATATTATAGTATGCGATTTCGTGTGAATTTTGAATACATTTTGAGGAGGGTATGGGGTGAGATGGCCTACGACGATTTCGCGATTAGAGGAAGGTTTGTCCGGTCGGGTTAGACTACGCCAAAATCTCGGTAGGTACTCGCATAATATTCGGAACGTCATAGTACTAATGTGGGTATTGCAGCCGGTGCGTACACGCACGTTTACCTACGTTTTTACGACGTCACTCGTTTTCACTTTTTCGACTGCGGCAGCTGTGTACGCGGTCGTACAACTGATAGATACTGCCGTACATTATAATATTATTATTCCGATAGACATTGCTGCGTTGTTAATGGGTACGCCGTGTGTCGTATTATGATATTAACATGCTGTTTTATTATCTCATTGGATAAAATTTCGGGACGAGGGGCCGAGCAAACGAGCAGATAATAATAATATTATGCGGCGAACCCGCAACAGTTGCAGTGCGCAACGCTATTCTTTAGAAAATAATGTAATTTATTATAATATGATGTACATTTAGGTATTTATCGTATATTATATAGTACAACATATTATACAAACACACATTACGCCGTTTAAAGCGCGTTTTTTTCAAATGACAATAGTACACAATATATCACGTTATAATATTATGATAATAATATCATATATTATTGTTTTTCTTGTGGCTATTCGACGAGACTACATAATATAATAATATTGAATATACCATTATTATTATTATTTTTTTTTTTTGTTTTTTACAGCGCTATAATAACGCGCGTGTACTATCGTCATAATAATAATAATTATTATTTTGCTGTCGTTGTGTACAAGCCCGGTGCAGACGGTACGATAATCGGACACGAGCGGATGTATTGCATTGTAATAAGTGTACATAATATTACGTATAAACATAATATGATATTATTTTATTTGACGTGATTATGACAAATAAAAGTACTCGGAAATACGATGATATATTGGTATTTTCATTTCAAACACGCATATTATTTTATAATCGAATATAATAATATTATATTACTAAATTATTGTTACTACTATATTATTAACACCTGCACACTCAGCGTCTCTGCTGTATTGATCGAAATAACTTTTAGGTGACATTAAGTTAATAATAATATACTAACATGCTTCTATTATACTCTACTATATAATATCCATTACATTGTGTAGTATGGGAAGTCGACGAAATTATACCAACCGTTTTGTCTTTTGTATTGAACATTAAAGGTTTTACGAGACGATACGACCCTATGTCGTCGAAGACTTATACGACTTCCGTACAAGGATCGAAATTCACACACACAAAGTGTTTTTGGGACTTGGCAAGTGTGACTGGTGCTGCCAAAGTGCAGAACACATATACTATTTAAACACATCATAAAATAATTTTAGGTGTATAATAGGTACAATTGTACGATAATAATAATATGCAGCGGTATGGTATTTATTTTGCAAGTGTCTGAAACACAATTATTATATTATTATATTTTCAATTTTGTTCATTCTTCGCGGTGGAAGTTCGAACGATTTGAAATGTTGAATAGGTACCTATTATAATTTATAATATATAAATATAGGTACCTATACGCGTTTAATGTTTGTATTTTACAAAATGCTTGTTTAGTAAGTAAAAATATAATAAAATATGGTACAATGTGTCAATATTATATACAAAATTACTATTCTAATCCTTGCATATTACGTACACGTAGTGCAGATGATTGTAATAGTTTAAAGAGTTTAGTTTAGGAAAAATATATTGTAATATATTGTATGTTATCTACACAAACCTCACCATTATTTTTCTAATAAAAATCTAGATATAGGTACTTACCTATATATAAATCATAAAATGTTTCGAGTAATTTTTTTGTTTCAAATATGAGTTTATGGGAGACATAATTTAATACAATTAATTACCTAAATAAACTAGTGTTATAGCATCATGAATATAATAAATAATCGTATTCATATTATTACCTATGAACAAGATTAAAAAACAAAATAATAATAAACTAATCTTTACATTTGAATATTTGTCTAATGGTCCTATTAATGTATAATATTTTTACTCAATCTTAACTGCTACGTCAATACGTCATCCAAAACGTCAAAATATCTCCATTTCGATATAATAATATGTATATTAATATTATTGATAAATTTTGAAAGTCGTTCGTAATCTATAATCTTGGTATTAGGACTATATTAGGTTCGTGTGTAAATTTCAAGTTACCTGCGTGGCTGCGTGATAAGAAAAAATTCGTTCATATTCGACACTGAAACAAAATAAAAAAAGATTTCCGACGAATCAATAATAAATGTAGCTCAATATAAAATATGTACTATATTTTCTGTGCTATTTTCTTGTTGTGTTTGACGAGTAGGTATATTTCATAAGTTCTGCTTTCTATATTATATTTAGTGGAGCGGTCAGTGGGCTGTAAAATAGTATTTTATAACGTTTCGGGTGGCCGAGCTGCATTTTAGAAAACTATTCCGATGACGGTGCTAAATATTAAACGTACCTATATGATCTACAGTAGCAGTAAAATGCAAATGCACACGCCCGTATATTACATACGCACACACAAACACACACACACCACACTCATATATATATATTTATGTATATTGTATATAATAGTAGCGCTGCCGCGCACCAGTCACAACTGGCCGAGGCCCTACTTTTTTTTTTTTGCCGGTGACACACTGGCCCCAAAACCGCGAGTATTTCTATTTGATATTATATTATATATTATTATTATGTTAGTTGCCGCGGCGCACGTCGTGTCCGAACTCAACGTTTCACCTGGATTTTCGTAATTATACGGACTTACAGTCGTTATTACAAGCATTATGCGTGTGCAGGCAGGGCTTAATGTTATCTATATGTACCTATATAATTATTATAATATTTTGAGTTAGTTATAACTTATAACGCGATAAACTATATAATATATAATTCTTATTTCTTAAAATATTAGGTATTGAATTGTAGTTCGTTGCTGAAATCGATGTAGGGGAGGGTCCTCGTGTTAATTAGCACCATTCTAATCTCTAAATTAGATTATTAATTTAACTCAGTATAGAGTTTAAGTATATTTCTCATTTTTGTCACAGATTTTTTTTTTAATTCAAAGCAGTACCCATTTTCAAGAGTTTAATCTACATGTAATCGTTATATAGCGATAACTGATTATACACAACAAAATATTTAATATTGAGTAGGTAATCAATATGTTTTTAGAAATCAATCAATTTAAATAACAGGCACCTAGGTATTGTAATAGGTATTGTAGATAGGCGATAGAAACATTAGGCAGTAATATATATTATTTTGATGATCATGAATAAATTTGGTTTTGGAGACTGGGTCATTAGCACTATAATATCTTATATTGTGTAATATTTTTTTAAAATTAATTTTTAGGATATTAACCTATAGCATTTAATTACCAATACGAAATTAAACAATATAACAAATTTTGGATATAAATATATAATTAAATGTTTATAAAATAACGATTTATTGATATTTAATGTTTATCCAATACCTACGCTACTTACGAATCTACTATTTTAGAAATTAATGGTTTTCTTTTATACTTGGACTCCTGAGCTTTTAACAACAATAATATGACTTTTTAAGTTTCTCTCTGTGTTCTTCAAGTTGTCAGCATCCGTTGAATGGGTAAATTTTTTGTTGTTCCTAGTATAAGACAGGTGGTTTATATTCAAGATCACCTATGATTATAGTCGCTTTTTTAGCCTAAAAATCTATAATTTGACAGTTTGGTTATACTTAACAAATTTTACGAATTTTAATCCAATTTATTTATTTTTGGTATTTGGGTTTTCCATCGTATATCCTAATTATTTTATTTGGTCTAACTTAGTTATTTTTGAGTTGTTTGATTGTTCAGTAAATTTTGCTATAGCTATAGAAAGAAAGATTGCTTTGTTTAATATAATGTATACATTTATTTATTCGACGTATACTGTACTATAATATATTAATGTATACCAGCTTTACATTTTTTTGTGCGAAAACTTTAATCTGCAAATCTGAAATTCGCTTTCGAATTATCTTTAGAATATATTTAAATATTACGAGTAGTTGTGCAATAAGTAGGTACTTAATATAACAATACAAAATTAAAACTTTTTCGAAATTCAATATTGAGGACAAATTATTTTTAAATTCAGTGATTCTAGTCATCGGATTCATAGAATCCATAAAACCGCGAGGGTACTTACACTGTATAAAGGTCACCAGAAATTTTTTTGATGTGACAATTATTCAGAAATGCTTTTTTATGGTCAGTTTGTCCAAGTTCAGTATTTAACGCTCTCTCTTCTCCCCAAATTTAAGTTTAAGTACGCCACTGGGTGTGAATTAAATATTATGATGCTATAATACTTCGTATAATATACCGTATACTACGTTATACCGTATAGTTCACTGTATTGCATTATTATGTGCAGTGTACATAAAAACTGATTTAAAAATAATAATTGAAACGACGTACACAAAACTAATGAGTATTATATTGAAATAAAATTAGTTCTATATCATCGAATATAATTTATTATATAATACTACCTTACCGTCAAAATCGATTATAATAAATATTTATTGTTTTAGAATTCGGTGTTCCGACTCTAAGTTGGGAAATAAAAGAGAAACAAACGGGCATGTGTCCGGCTTGTTTGTTTTTACACAAAAACAATATTTTATTAATAGTATTATTGTTTATACATTTTTTAATCAAGCTCGCAGCTGCGTTTGAAAAATAATAATGACAAATGAAGCGTCAAAATCCGTTACATATAAAAAAAAAAAAAAATCGACTGAAGTAATTCATTTTTATATTAACAATGTAATATAATATAATAACTACAGTCAAATATTGTTAGGTTTAAAAATTAGGATTTTAACAAATTCTTTATTTATGGGAAAAAGTGAAGTGAGTATGCTTGGTGAAATATTCTGTATCATGTTAATCTATTGTTTACTATTTTAAGATACAATAGTTATAATATATCATGGGGAATGGGCACATCGTGCGTTCCTAACGGGTGAAAATCGTTGATAACGTTCGTGTTTAAACATATTCTTCACGGGAAACATTTAATTTCAATTGTGTTTTCGTGCAGTCTTTTACTTAATATATATATATTTTTTACAAGTATTGTTTCGAACGCTATGTGTATAATGCATATTATGTATAGGTACATAGGTACCTAACTATATATCCACCCTCGCAACAACCAATGGTATAAGGGTGCAAAACACAGGCCTATAACGAAAACCGTATAATTTTACATTAATATATTATATATTGTACCCCTTCTACGTTTCCGGCCGCCAAGCAGTCTCGTTCAAACAATGCAGTTCACTCTATCTCTATAATATATAATAGTACAGTTGGATAAGGTTTTGGCGTCTCGTGTGTTCGTTCGTTTTGGTATTATTTTTTCCATCGGAGAAACGTTCAAATAATATAATTTACTTTTACTACCCCTTTTTATAATATTATATTTATCTATACAAAAAACCTGTATAGTCATATTCGGCCGTCGTCAGCGTGTAACAATATTATTATATCCCGGAAAATTAAAAATAAGATGATGACCTCCTATCGATAGCTGTACCTATATAATAGCCGAAAATATTTTTGTTGTGCCGCATACGGTTTGATTGTCAGATCGATCTTTTCTTTTATGCTACAATAGATCGTATAATTCATAGTAAAACGAATCGATTAAATGGTAAGTAATGAACGTAAATATAAAATAAGGTAGATCTATAGGTATATATATATGTATATAATATATATATATATATATAGATATAGGTACCTACATATAGTTTGTACTGTTTGTAGAGTTTCATAAATTCACACGATTTGCTTTCCATAGTTTTGGTTTTTTGACTTTTCTAGTTATTTTATTTTTACAGACGATACCTACACATTATAGTCTTTTTTATTCACATTTACGTACAAATCAGCTAACTAAATACTGCATTTTACAACATTAGAATAAAAAATCTCAACTCAATATAACACACAATATTATAACAAAATTTAAAATTCCCTATTTAGCTATATCACGTTTAAAATATATGAATAAACACAACGACGATACTTACGTTGTATCCAAACTTTCTACGGATTTCAAACAAATAGTTTTCGTTTTTATTAAAAGGTATACATTTCTCTAAATATCGTAAAACTATATTTTATCCATCATATTATAATATTATGAATGTAATATAAATAGTAAATAATATTCATGAATGTAGGACGTATAATAATATATACGCTGTATGTAATATATTGTACATAAATTATTATCGAAGTATTTTATGGTATATATGGAATATATACCTACACGATTTATTTTAGTTTAATACATTTATTTGGTCGTTAAAAATAATTTTCTGTTGATGATTGAAAACGAAAAGGTAGCTGCAGTCAGTAGAGTAATACTGCAGAGTGCAATAATTACAGTGATTATCTTATGATTGCTGAATACTAATTAGTTATTACTAATTTTAATGTGCATGAAAATTAGATGTTAAAAAAAGACCTTCTTGGAAGAGATCATTATCGATTTTTGGAAGATGCAACGTCCGTCGTCCATTATAAAGCAATTAAGTTTCTATTCTAATTTACCGTTTGGGCTGTCCTACTTGTTATTTCACTTATAACACTGCAGTAGGTAACTGTTACATTATATTAATTCTATCTATAGGTATACAAATCTCCGTGCCCACAAAGTTAATAAAAATTTGTTTTTAAATCATTCATTCATACAGTCATATTATGTTGTGTGGTTATAGTTGTCTATCACTTTAAGTTACCTAACTACTTAAACTTAATGCATGAAAATGTTTATTACCACCAGGCACCAGTAGTAGGCAGAAACAATAATTAATTTTATTCCAAATCTATTTACCTATATATTATTTTTAAATATATTAAACTAGGTATTAAGATTTTTATTATATATCAACATTTTGTTATCCGAACAGTAAAAATCATCAACATTTAATATAAGCAATATTTTTTCCACTTTGTAACATTTATAACATATTATACTCACAACGCACTACAATATTATGTGTATAATAATACCTATATATATATATAGCTATATAGCCCGGGTCATACATTTAAGCCTTTGAGACTAAGGTGACCTTTTAGTGGTATTCATATTTTTTGTAGTTTTTACGAAACATTATACTATAAGTTAATAATAATTTATAATTTTTTCACCATCTGTCTAGAAATAGGTTAATGTAATTTATTAAACGATTATGTAACGATGACAACCTATAAATAAAGTCTATAAAATGCTTTTACCATTAACATGATTACTAATTTTTAGTGAAATAATCAAAGTTAAAATTATAATAATTTGTATTTCATAAATAGGTACCATAAAAACAACATAATATACATACAAACAATAAAATTATAAAACAACAGATATAAATTTGAACATGACAATTGTACTCCATAAAAAAACGGTTAAAAATTTGTGTTTTATCAAATCTGAATATCTGATAAAAAAAAAATATGTATGATATATAATTAAACTCTATTAGTTAGATACTTACAAACATATGCGGTGCTCTTTTAATAATAATAAAATAGATTTCCTGCTTATTTATACTAATTACTTACCTATAGCTTATTTTATATGCTGCCTTTATACTCTTAAGTGCTTTTGTTATAGCGCAATTATATTATATTTGTGTATGTGCGATATCTTCAGTATAAACATGGACATTATAATGAAAACAATTATTGATTTCTATCATAACTTGAAAACAAAAACAAAAGTAGTTATAAGTTATGACTAACTAAAACAGTAAAATTATTTATTGTTGCCATCTAAAATTCAAAATAAGTTCTTCCATCGTGATGCACAATAACTCAAAAAAAAAAAAATATCTTGTAGGCGCTCAATGTTTGTTCTAGAATAAGGTTAAACAACGCGACTGATACTATGCTAGACTTTTAAGTTTATATTATCTGATAAAAGAATTGTAATGATAGCAAACTCATGGTGGTATCTTTGGTATATAATATACCGTTGTACGTTCCCGGAAAAGTAATGGATACGCCGGGTACGACTTCCCTGCAGCATAGATCGGTAGATATATTATTATAATGATTTAATCGACGTCTTGGCCTCCAGGACATAATTCGTATTCACTGTGAACCGATCGAAAAATGATGTAAATGTAATACAAGTTTTGTTAAAATAGATGTGCTATTAATGAGGACAATATTCTATAAATAATACCTAGTTGTCAGTGTTTATAGTTGTTCAGAATAAACCAAGGAAAAATAAATACACGTTCAACCTAATCAAAGTAAAAAAAAAAGTTGACTGAATTTCTGTTTGTTTTAGTATTTTGTCTAATATATATACTATTATATAATACAATATACGCATGACGATGAACTTTATTTTTACGCGTGGTAAAAAGAAAAGGGGAAAAAGAAATGAAATTATTAAAGACCTAAACACAACCTTCTACATACGCACATATGAACACTCGCACGTATTAATTTTTATTTGAAATGCCACATAATATATATATATACTGGGTGGCCGGTGGACAGTGATTAGGTATTTCAAAAACTATTAATATTTTTAAACGTTTTTGTTTTGTATAATTAGTCGTTAAAAACCAACACAGTTTTCTAAAACAATATATTTTTTATCGTTATTATTTTTAAAATTTTTAACTTTTTTTAATTTCGACAATGTGCATTTTTAAACTTTAATCCCGATCCGGAAAAGAATATTTTTTGAAGTTGTTCAATGTACCTATACAAATCTAATTCTAAACGAGCAATTTATATATTACGTTTTATAATTAATTAAATTCTCTATGAGAGAAGTGGTGTGTTACTGTGGTACCATAATAATATTATAGTACCCCGTCGTGTTCGACCGCATCACCACTTCCGTTCATCTAAACTTTAACTTCACATAATTACTCATACGAAATCGGAGAGATAAAAATTGAAACATTGTATGTTATTGTCCTTCAAAGGAGTATAAAAGACTCAAGAGAAATATATTTAAAAAACGCGTTTAAGTGTTTTTTTCTGATATAACGAGTGCTTTACGTTAAATGGATCACCCCGTATATACGTATACATAATAATATGTGCTTATATACTTAGTCGGCTTACGTCACATGGAGCGCAGCTACTGTGTGTACACGTCGACAGTTGGGTATATTATAGTAGGTAGGTAGGCTAACCTATACGATTATTATACACTCTACGTGAATATTAACCATATAGTGTTTTTCAAGGATTACAGCACACGAACAAACAGAACGCAGACGTAATTATATGGTTGGCGTTGGGAAAAAGAACGCAAAGACTACACGCGCTCGGTATTTCACTTTTGAAAAATCATAGGCCTAATATGCACTGCCATATATAATATAATATACTAAGTGATTTAATAATAAATATACGTTTGCTTATTATTGCCTATAAAAGTTTTTGAAAACATTTTTAAATCTATTTTATTTATTTATACATTAATACATTATTAATGAAACAACTTGATTGGATGAAAAAATTTCTATATTTTTAAAATTCAATGCGTATGCGTATGCATGGACATATACTATCTGAAGTAATTTCCGTATCAAAAATTTTACAAGAAATAAACACCTGAATTTCAACTATAGCCAAAAGTAGTTTTTCATACTAATACCTATACTAAGTAGTTATAGTAAAAAGAATAATTTACTCAGCTCGCTTTACAATGAAGCCGTCAAAATAACTAACATTTGTAAATATTATTTTATAGTTGAAAATGTACAACGCAATTAGGGTTGAAAATTTAATAAAATACGTTTTCATAAATATTTCACACTACCTGAAATCAAAAAATCTAAAATAACTTTTAAAAAAACTTCTAAAATAAGCTTTTTTATTTTATGTTTATTTCACTATAATATTTCTATTACACGTTATTTATGTAAAAAATCCGTTCGGCGTTTCGATAAATAAATAATATTTAAAAATAATTATAAGGTAGATACTAGATATTGCAGACATCAAAATGATGTTAACAGAATACTTTTAAGTCCTTTATACCTTTCGGTTCTTTAAATAACAAGTCTTGAGTTCAAAAATAATCTCTCTATATTATGTATACAATATTTATAATAAACTTGTGGCTAAAATATTATTATAGAATTAAAATATAATTATATAAAATTAAAAATATTGAATTTATTATAAATAAGATTATGATGCTCGATTATCTATTGTCACTAAAAGTTATAATAATAAAATCATAATAAACAGTAAACATAAGTATAATAGTAATATATGACATTGTTATCATGCATTATGATTTTTTTATTGACGATAAAATATTTTTTGCGTTCTTAAATATTTTTTTTCATATACTTAAGTATGTGGCATATGTTTAGATATGGCCGAATAATTCGTCACTGCGATTGTTTAATAACTCATTTACTGATTTAGACATTTAGCATATAACTGCGATTATCTGAAATTTTATTTTGAAAATGTTTTACGTAGTCATCGCTGTTGTTTCCTAACATTCTGATTTACAGGACGTTGTGCAAATTCATCGCAGCTATCATGTCATGATCAGTCCAAGTTAATTTTTTGTAAAACCTTTTGACAATCGATATCTCCATCAATAGTACTATAAATAGAAATTAAAGAATTTTACTTCACTCTAATTTAGATTTATAATATCTTTAATTGAAATAACATACTTGCAAGTATGATAAAGTCACCGATACAATAATAATAAGACTCGTAAAAACATAACAAGACAAGCAAATAAATAAAACTTATAACAAATACAATTTGATGGCGAAGGAGCCATCCATTAATAACATTTCCATAACGTGGCTAAAAAAGGAACAATTTCATATAAATGATTGTCATTTTAATATTATTCTAATATGGAAATGTAAATTAATCAACTATTTATAAATTGTAAGTAGTGTATTAAATAGTATTGAAGAAAGACTTAATATATTTTAGGTTTGATACAAAGTGATGCAAGTATTATACATTTACACTTGCAAGTGTACATGTGTGTACAAATATATAATAATATGCGTAAAAAACATAATCCAAATAATTGTAATGAATACTAATGATTCTATATAGTTTCTAAAATCTAAATAATTCTTATAAAGTAATTAGTTAAGAAAATTTATTAAAAAATCAGATTGTATACATCTATAAAAAATGTGTTCTTTAAGAAATTTAAAAATCTATTGCGAATATGTGTTAATTCTAACTGTGACATAGGTATTTTAATAATAAAAATGTAATTGCTTACTATGTCTTTAGTTGTGATTTTCAAGTTAGCAAGAAATAATACGCAGTTCATTATGAGATACAAAATAATAGCGATTGGGTGTAAACCACCTAAACGTTCTTTTTTTTCTTCTATGGATAACTTTTTGAAAAAACCTTTAAACATAAAGTTAAAACAAAAACGTTAAATGATGAGAATACAAATCGTTATTTTGAAAAGAGAAAATAAGAGTTGTA
>VUJU01002363.1:8336-38279 GCA_009835225.1 Aphis craccivora
ATATATATATATATATTAATAATATTATTATATAAATTACGAAACGATGTGTTTAGGAAACGACGTGTGCACTGCGCAATAAGTATACATGAATAAATAAAAAACGGTATCTGTGCCTGCGCCGACGTCATAATGTGTGCGTGCGGGTGTGTGGGTGTGTGGGTCAGTCGCGGTGCACCGGCCGCGGTAGCTTGTATATGCCGAACGTGACCAGGTTGGCGACCGGCTTGGACAGTTCCATGTTGATCTCCAGCATTTTCCGCTTGCCCACCGTCACCGTCCGCTTGCTGAACGTGTAGTAGTCGTTGGCCAGCGGGTAGCTGCTCGTGTCCAGCGTGCTGGGTATGGGCAACGTGCTCAGGTCCGGCGACCGGGCGGCGATCGTGATGCCGGTGATGGTCACCAGGTCCTTGGGCGGGTCGTAGTACACGACGGCGCCGCCGTAGTGGCCGGCCGCGGCCGCGTCGCGCTGCTTGTACGTGGTCAGCCCGCACGTTTCGACGTGCGCGTCCACGAAACCGCTGAACGTCCGGGTGCCGGAGTACGCGAACATGTTGTACTCAGTCGTGTCGTTGTTGTTCTCGTTCCGCCAGTGCACCGTCATCGCGCACTCGAACCCGTCGCGCTCGTACTGGAACGACGCGGACAGCGTGTCGTCCCGCTGCTCGGCGTCCGGGTCCGCGGACCGCATGGTCGCCACGTGGAAGTACTTGAAGCTGTTGTCCGCGAAATACCTGTTCAGTGGGCGGCGTTGGTTGACATGTTGGATGATACATATACATATATATATATATTATATTATTATTATTATTATTATTATACGCGCGCACACGCGGACGAGACGCTTTTCGACCAAATTGTTTTTTTTTTTTTTAATAAGGCCGAATCCTCTTTATTCGACAAACGAATCAATCCCCGTTCGACTTTTCCGCCGGTACGATGCACGTCGAACCTCTCGGTTTGGCCGAAAACGAAAGGATAACATAGATTTCGGTCGAAAGGGTATATTCGTCGTCTTTTACATATTTGGCCGAAAACCGCCCCGCCGCACAGTATACTGTGTGGTCGAAGAGTCACAACCTATAAGTCGGGATTGCACGCGGCTACGTCGTCTGCAGGACGTTTTCCCGCGGGTAGACCGCGTTTAGTACGGGGCCCATAGGACGGGTCCGACGGCCAATCCGATAAAATACGGCCGTATAACTCGGTGAACTCGGCTCTACGCGGCCGTCTACACGCACATCCGTTGTGGGTTAAACGGTCGTAAATAAATACAGTGAAATAGTTTTTCCTATAAACGATACTATTTCATTTGGCGAATAACATAGGAAAATCCTGAGCACGAAAAGATCACACGGTCTACCCACGGCGAATACAGCGACAGTCTGGTTCCCAGCTATACGTCGCATATGTCTATCATGTCATGTGGCTCTTATTGGATTCTGTTAGGAAGTTGTATTCGTGCTATATCAAGATCTACCAGAAAATTTACTAAGTCGGGCAGAGCTTGATTTCGACGATGGACGACGTAAACGCGAAGCTGTAAACCAGGCGTGCCCCAACCTTTTTTAACTTGCGGGCCACATTCAAAATTTATATTCATACTGCGGGCCGTGTATACATCGTGGTTTTTTATCATGGTCATTTTGATAAAATGAACATTTCATTGTACATTTTTCTATATCAAATTTTAATAATTAAAATTAAAAATGGTACAATATTTTTTAATCTTTAAAAGATTATTAAATCAAGTAAAAATAAATAAATTTAAAATTATTTTTATTTTTTTTTCACCTCTACGAATTTCTAAATTTTTTAAAATGGTCATGAGCCGGATTTGGACCGCGGGCCGCGGGTTGGGCACGCCTACAGTGTAAACCCTGCTTATATTAGTACCATAATTATATTATTATGTAGTTACCATACAATGGTTATATGCAGTTGTAAATTAAAAAAAAAAATTGAATCAATAAATTAATATCAATGATCCAATCCGCTGTCGCCAAAATTCTAAATTCAATAAATTTTAGAAATATTATTATCGTAATACCTAACTATATACTAAAATACATGTCATATTTCGTTTTGAAATTTGACGTATTATTATATACAATTAATGTAAACTGCATAAACCACTTTGGTAACTATAGTATACTCTTCGATCACACTTGAATACAATGTGTATTTTAACGATATAAATATAACATTATGTGTGTTGGTTGCGGTCGACCAACACAGTATTAGTTATACCTATGCACGTCATACGATGTTATTATGTCATAAAATGTCATTTATATAGCGCATGTGGGTGATGGATATTCTTAAGATTGTCGGAGATGGATTTGTCAAGGCTTCAAGGGTGGACAAATTTAGGCAATTTCAAGTTATGTAGAGCGGTGACCCATAAGTACTGCAAATTGGCGTTTCGGCGTTTGAAACAGGAAAAAATCAAATCAAAAAACGACTTTACAAGAAAATTATCAAGCTTAATCGTAGAATAGTCGAGTTTTAAACTTGTTTTGTTAAAAGAAGAATTTAATCAAATTGTATTGGACTTTAATTTTTGAATATTAATTTAAAACAATGCTAAAAAACATGTCTTATAAAATTATAATACTCGAAAATTAGTGATTATTTATTCACTTATCACAATTTCTGAAAATTAAGATTTTAAAATCTGAGTTCTACGCAACTTTTATTAAGTCTTAATATTTCAAATAAAAACATTATTTTCAAAAACCAACTACTTTAAGAGGCGTGAGAATTTTTATTGTAAGACGGGTTTTCATATACTAAAATGTTTCAACACGGATTTGTGTTATTTATATATATATTATAATATACATATTATCAGTGGTGTAACTTTAAAATGTAGACTGTATTGAGCGTATAACGCGTACTTACTATTCACATTCATGCAGGGTACAATATAATCAATATTGTAGATGAATACAATTTAATATTTAATAAATAGAATATAGATCATAAATAAAATTGTCTAATTAATAAATTGTATTTAAGAGGACCACCACATACCTATATTTCTTAAAACCCGTTTCACACTAAAAATAACTATTCAAACTATAATCAATAAAAAACAGTTCATGTAATTTATCTTATATTTGCTTAGTCGTAGCTTTTTAATTTTTATTATAACCTTTATATATATCACAAAAACGCCGTGACAGAAAAATAAATTATTTACTGTACAGTGTATGATGTACGATACCTATGTAAGTATAAACTTATTGAATTTTATCTTGAGGGAAGTTGTTTTATTTTTATTTAATCTCTTAAGTATGCAACAACCAACAACTGTATCAAATTTTTGAATTAGTGCTTAAATATAATATATTTAAAATTTAAAATTTAAATAATTTCTTTAATATTTCATTAAAATTGCCTATATTAAACCCCTTAAAAAGCGGGTTTAATATAGGCAATATATAGGTTTAATATATGGTTTCCTCTTAAATAGAAAGCAAATATTATATTTTCATTACATATTTAATTCAATTTTTTATAATATGTTATACATATTTATTCCCCAAACAAGTCCCAACACACGCCATATTGACTGTAATACGTATTGTTTTCGAAGTATAAACGTATTATATTTATTTTTATGTATGCGTAAAATCAAACTGACCTGAAATCACTGGGCCGATTTCTATTTGGTGGGGAGTTTTCTTTACCATAAGGTAAGATTAGGTTATCCGACATAAACGTCTTGTAGTTAGTATCGATTGAACATTTCTTTGATTGAATTTCACAATTGTTGTATTGTCTTTTCAACACTCTTGACAGTAATATTTGAGTGCCAGGTCGGTCAGGCATGAACATGACTAAAGGTCCTTCCCGACCGGCGTAAATGCCGCTGCCTCCTCCGCCCATTGATGGGGCGTTATAACTAGCTGCTATGAGATTCACATCATTGGTGTATGCCCAGCCAGCTTGCACCGAATCAGCTAAAACATTATAAATCGTTAAGTATTATAAAGCTATGAATAGGTACTTACTTATTGTATTTTTCTTATATGCAGATTGTAAATATTCGTTTCGTTTAAAAATAAAAAAAAAGAAGTTATAATTGAAGGGATGAATGGATATAAAGGTCTTAAGTGACATTTTTTGAAAAGTTGTTTTTATTTTATTGATAAAAGTGTTAGAGTATATAATACATTATGGCACAATATTAAATTGCTTGTTGTTGTAAGTAAATTTTTATTTTTAGAAAGTAAATTTCCATGGACGCCTCTTTTGGTAGTATAAACCCCCTTTTTTATTTTAAAAATAAAAATGTATAATAGTACATTTTTAAGTTTTTTGCCTGCATATAGTAAAATTGTGTATAAACACTAGATTGTTGATTATTTTTTGCATGTGATTGCTCCAGATAGGTAACAGTGTTTTGAGCTTATAATTACAACTAGTACAACTGAATAATATAAAATAAAAAATAAAAATGATAATAATTTTACTAATAATGCTTCGAAAGTTCGAAATATTCAAAATGATTTAAGATAAAACTTAAAATATTAATAGCTCATTTTGATATAGTTATTGAAAATTAAAATCAAAAACTTACATTGATGGCATAACAGCTATAGGTAACACGAGTTTTAAGTCTAATTAAAATTATTTAAAAAAATGTGATTTTTTTTCTAAGCTCGAACATTATAGATGATAGGTACTAATATTTATTACATAGCTACTAATAACTTACACTGTAGAAATAAGGTCATTTAGTACTTTATATTGCAGAGTTAAGACATGATTAAGGTCAACAATGATTGATGTTAGGCTTGATGGGCTGTGCATGATAAGCATTTATAGGGTAATAAATAGAAATGAACAAACTGAATTGTCAATGTTATAAACGAAATTGGTTTTAAAAAGAGAAATATGAATAAATAAACGTAACCTAACCTACATAATTGAGTTTAGAATATATCGATACTTATCTTAATAGATCCATTTAATAGTGTATATTAATGACAATTGACAATTCAGAAATATTTTTATTCTAAAAATATCACATAGAAAATAAACATAATACTATTGAAAACTATTGAATAATTTTAATTCATAGGTTATAAAACATTATTATAACTTATGAATAACTAAAATTTTAATATTTTACCTATCTAGGTAGGTGCATCAGTAAGTGTATGACCTAGTATTGTCATACTGTATTGGTTGTATTGTGTTTTAAAATTAAAAAAACAGGATGTGGTAATACTGTAATAGAATAATATAACCATAATAATAATGTATTCTAACCTGTAAGCAGAGGAATTTCTGAAAACCAAGCAGTTGAAAATATAACATCCTTGACGCCTGTTTCACGAATAAGACGAGCTGCGGGATCTTGAAATAATATATCAAAACATATAAACATTCCGAATCTCACTCCGAAATCGGTGTCGAACGTACACAATTCTGATGTGCGAGTATGATTAAATCCTAATTCTCCAAATAAGTTAAATTTTCTATACCTAAAAATTAAAAATGATCAAATACATTAAGTCATTAAGGATACAATTAAATTATAGTTAAAATTACATAGTATTGTAATGTTTAATACCTAGCAACGATTCTTCCTTCCCTATTAAACACCACATTTGTATTGTAATAATTGGCTAAATCTTCAGGACACGAATCGTCTTCTTCTGTTTTGCAATATTCTATTTCCGGTAAATTTACTACCACATACATATGATGAAGTCTAGCTGCACATGATAGTTTATTTAATACCTACAAGTAGAAGTATTATACTTGCATAATTATACAAATTATCATTTTATAATAATGAGTGTTATTTTTGTGTATATATTGCTATAATAATATATTACCATATAAAGGTACTTACCGTGCTGCAATATTGAGTGAAACATGGAATAGTGTTACTTTCCGGGGAAGGAATCTCTGTTAGAAATTTTCTGATTTCTTTTCGATTGTCGGGTAAAGTAACTCCGGTTAAACCAGCTTCCGGAAAAACCAATATATCAACATCCTACAATATAATACAATAATTATAACTATAATATATGATGGATTATTTGTCAAATTATGATAATTAAATGGAACAGTTGATACATTTTGTATAAAATAGGTCTATTTTGGTAAAAACACGGTCGAGTTAAAACTAATATTAAATAACAAATATACATTTATCCAAGTCTTATGTATAAAAATAAATAAATACATTTTGTTTTAGTGACGTTATATTATACATGGTATTATAAAAGTACCAAATAAAATATTAATTGAACACTGCAGAGTACAATGTTATTCGAATAAATTATTACTGAATAAAATGTTATTCAAATGATTTCAAATATGATTATTCAAATTGTTTTACAAATTATTTGAATGATATTAAAATACAATTATTCGAGTACGGATTTATTTAAATAAAACAATTGTATTGAAATATTTATTGGATAATCATATTTGAATAAACGTTTGTTCAAATAATTATAAAAATAAAAATTGTTTTGACGTTAGAAAATAAATATTAAATATATTTTGATTTTTTTTATTCAAATTTTAAAATTATTTCATTGTACATCGATAATATTATTAATGATTAGCTCAGATTAGCTTTTAATTTCTTATTTATAAACACTTCATGTTTTACTTACATATTGACTAGCATGGTGAATAATGTCCTCATAAATTGGTAAATTGTTCTGTATTGACTGTAAAGGATTAGATCCCAAGTTGGGGTGGTACTCGACGACAGCCGCAATGTAATATTGGCTGTCATATCCTTTGTTTTTAGTCGTTTCATTTCCGCTAACCATTAGTGTCAGCTTTAAAAATCAAAATGAAAATTATTACACAAATAATAAATAAAATGTATTATTGTTGAATGGTTGTCGCTTATTATCATCACAAATAATTTTCTTAATCATCTTGTATAAAGTTATAAAATATTATATAGGTATATAATACATATTTTGGCTATACTTAATATATATATATATATATATTTGTTTTATATAATTTAAAATTGGTAATTAGTAAATACTGGCGTTTGAAACTGGGAAACAGTGTATAAAATATAAGTGCACATTATACAGGTAGTAGGTGAATTTGATATCTACCTATACTAAAGGGATATAATCTTTACAATATATAAGTCTTTATTACTTTATGACTTCTCTGCATTAAATCACACAAAAAAAAAAAAAATTAAACAAAGTCATTTATTAACATTTTTTTACTACCAGATGAACGAGTACCAAACATCAGTGTGTGTGTTTACGAGTTAGTAGATCATCAAAGTTAGTGAAAAACGAGAATGTACCCAATACTGATTTAACAATTAGTGAAACAATGGACATTTTTGGATATTATTTGATGATTATTATTTGTTGAAAATCGTCAACGAGAAGCGATTCCCAAACATCATTAACAGATTTTTTTAACAATCACTTATTAATTAGGTCGAAATTAAAATCGTATTAATACATAATTAACATTTCAGTAAATGTCAAAGCATCATTATCATTAAGATCAATAAATAATTCAAAAATAAATATCATCGCATCATCGATTTAAGACAGATCTTTAAAAAAAAATTATATATATATACTTGTATAATAAGATAAGTATAATAATTTGTTGATAAAAAAAAAAAAATATTTTAACTTATTTATTTTTTCGAGAAGATTAGTAATACGTATGGGCGATAGTGTGGGCGATGGAGACTCAGGTTAGGTTAGGTCTTGTTATCAACTATCTCAACAGTGATTATATTAATTAGTGATATATATATTATGTAAAGAAATATAATTCTTTATTATCATTGTTATCAATATTATTAATTTTATTGTTATCATCACGGTCGTARATATCTACAACCGAGATTATCTGTATTGCTGTTATCAACAATATGTTTAAAACAACGTATATTATTATTATTATGTACCAGTTGAATATGCGATATAAGTTATTATATTGTATAGTACTATTTTATATTATTATAATTATTTGTAAAGTAAATTATAAGAATAGGCTAAAGACTTTAAATTGTCGTTTATTTGTTTACAGGTATTTTGTATATAATAAAAAATAATCATAATATAATATTCATGCATGTTAATAAAATAAATTTGTTTACAGATCAACACAATTTTATCTATCTCTTATTGAGTTAATAGCCTTATTATATATATATATATATTATATATTATATCTCAGGGTTTGGCATTTATCAGCTACATGTATACAATTTATGTAACTAGTTACGTAAATTTAAGTCATTTTAAAATGAGTCTGATCATAATTTTTACAGTAACTTTTAATATTTATATTATTTTTGTTTTAATTTGAAAAATTGAAATATTTTATGAAGTGTACATCGTTGTGTTAGGTAAGTGTCGTGGGTACCGCTCTGCTGTCATTAAATATCGTGTGTGTCACTTTGATGGATATTTTAAATTTTAATTCAAAAGTATATTATTGTATAGGTATGAAAAATATTTCTGAGCGGAGACGGTCTATCAGCCTATATCACTAAGTACTATTTTGTGTTTTGTTTTTTGGTAATGTTATTAGGTAAAGACGGTAAAGTAATTTATTTTACATTAGAACCTAATTCAGTAGATTAAATTAATTTTTGCCAAAAACATTACATTTGAAAATGTTACCTATTGTGATTTGTGAGTATAAAATATAATATACGTAAAAATGTCTGTTTCCAGGAATAATATTTTTAGATTTTGACAAAACAATAAATATCATTATTTATAGTTGAAATATGAAATTTCGTTCAAATTTTAACATATAATTTTTATAAAAATGTATATATATGGCATTATGGCTTATAATTTTTTTTAGATGTTTGGTTTCATTATGAATTACTTATTAGTTATTATAGTGTTATTACTTATAAAAAATTTTTGTTAAAATTTTAAGTCTTAGCTATAAAAAGTAAATTATATTATTATATTTTTAACTGCTAACAACTTTGTTCGAATTTTGTCAACATTTAAAATTCTAATGATTAAGAAAAAAAACTATAAATAACTAATATTAAAAAAAAAATAATTTAAAATGTCTATATAAATATCATAATATTTTGAAAATTATATTATCTCTATATTATCAATAGAAAATTATTTTATGAACATTTAATAAAAGTTTTAAAAATCTAAGATTATTTGTTATCGCGTTAGATTTAAAAACTGAAATATTTTTTTTTTAAATTTTAAATTTAAATTTTTTAAGATTTATATTTTTCTATCTGAAATCGCTCTCATAATTGAATACCAAAAATGTTTTTCAATTACATATCAATTATACATTATATACAAAAAAAAACCCACACATTATAGTAAGACAAATACATTCATCATTTCGTTCAAAATTTAAAATAATAATATATGAAACTTATATACCCAACTAAAAATTTAAATACTTCGATAAATAAAATAGATGAGTAATTTGAATGAATGATAAATTATACAAGAATACTTAATAGAATAAACTTACCACGCTTATTAGTGTAATGATTAGTAAAATCGAAATCATAATGTAGTTGGATAATAATGTTCTAATTATATTTTTGATTCTAAAACATATTAATTTTGAGTTAACATTATTCTTCATCGTCAAAACCATATTTTATTTATACCTAAATAATTTTTTAGTGTAAGTTATTGATTGAATGTAAGAATAATATTTAATCAAAACATAAATTATAAGGTTTAGAGTGTAATTAATATTTTATTATCTATCCACCTGAGATTACCTAATCAATATACCCAGCATTAAGTATATAAATATGTTATTTTTAGATGTGATTTGAAAACCTATCTTTAATACTTATCAATTGTTATTCCTACCTACTACTATTAATACAATTTATAGATAATTCAGACACTAAGTACGGGATAAGGTCAATGATAATATTTTTTAATTGAGTGTTTGAGGTGTTTACATAATACATATAGTTACTCAAAAAGACAAAAAGTATATAGTTATGTCTATAACAAAAATAAGTATGGTTTAAAACATATTTAAAATATTTTTTATCATTTAATTAATTAATATACAACATATAATTTATAATGTATATTTTTACAAAAAATAATTAATTTTTGTTCTACAAATTGAATCTTAAGACAAACGATATGCAAAATAAGACATTGTATTTTAAATATCATATTCTATTCTTCAAATCATTATTTATATCATTATTATCATATTCTTCAAAACGATATCATAATCCATAATAATTGTGTAATTCACAACATGCTTATTATAAAACAAATCATAGTTTTATCAGATTTTGTTTAAAATTGAAAAAAAAAAGTTTAATTAATTTTGTTTATTTTATTTTATAAAATATAAATAAAGCGTATAAAACAAACTCAATGACTGCATAACATAATCATATGTATAAAGTAAACACTATTAATAATAATAAATATTTATTTAAAATAAATTTGCCGTTTTTTTTTTTGTGATCCATTTCCTAATGTTAAGTAATATTTGCACATTGTACTTATAGTTAAACAAATTAGATATGTTACATTTAAATTTTAAAACACAAAAATACAAATATAGTTTATAAGAAAAGTTACTACCGCAACTCTGTAAACAAGTTTAAAGTCTAATAAATATATTTTATTATAATATAAATAGGCATCAAAATGAATATTATTTTATATACCTCAACAAAGGTTATAATTTAAGTTGAACTTTGTGTCGTATACGTTTTTTATACTTAAAATCAACTGATAAAAATACAACATATAGTTATGTACATCATAGTACATAGATAGGTACTTATTACTTAAACATCTTCATATAGGTAGTTACATAGACGCCTATATGATTATGTGACTATATGTGTAACTGTGTCTTATATTTAATCCATGTTTTTTTTTATAGTATGTCTAAGCTCAATGTAAACAAATAAAAATACTGTCAATAATATTCAAACGCTAAATTATATATTTGATCGCAAATGTGTTTATCTACGATGCGAGAAAAAGGCAGATGCAGTTTATGTTTATCTATAAAATGATTTAATATTGCACACATGCCTACAAAATATAATACACAACTTGTTTACAGATAGGTTTACAGACAGGTAGGACTCTACACGTGTTTTATTATTATCTGGCGTTTGTGAATAAAAACAATTTTACATTTTAGCGTAATGTGCAAGTTGTATAAATAAATATAAATAAATAAATAGGAAATAGAGGTATATAAGGCACCACAGACCCAAAAATTAAACCTTATATTAGGCTCAAATAGAAACGGGAAAAAGGTTTTGATTAAAATGTACTACTTATGTAATATAAAATTATGATGTATCTTGTTACAGTGGATATCGAAAATTATTAAGAAAAATATTAAAACCGTGAAAAAATAAAAAATAATAATTGCATTGTATATTCTTATATAATTGAGTCAGAATGAAGTACGCAAGGAAATTTTATAACTTAAAAATAAAACTTGCTGTCAACTTGTTCTACTGTAGTCTGTAGATTACCTCGTCATTGATTATTGAACCACGGTGAAGGATGCGATATGAATGTTTTTCCCAAATTATTAAGAAAATTAATGAGAATTATTTACATTTGACCTCCCAAAGTACAAAGTAGAAACTGAGTAGAAACCTTCAAATTGATGTATTTTTCCAACTACAAGTTTGTCTTCAGACACAAAAATCTAAAAATATTCTGTTCAAATATATTTTTTAATGGTTATTATTTATATTGTTTACGATTTTCATTCGATTTATGGTTATTGGTTTACCTCTAAACGATATAATATTAATGGAGTCAAATGGTATGGATCGTAACCTATACGCGCTGTGGCGGATAGGTACAGGTTTCATGGTCCGGTATACTTCTATGTATAACGCGAATACGTGATTTATATTTAACATTGTCACCGAAAATTATGGTATCACAGTTAGGTCGCGGATACCTAAATAACATGACCAATCAAAAATATACGTAGAAAATACGTAAACGTAAACTTATGTAGGTACGTAAGTTACGTAAATGACATCCCATAAACGTATTTGTTTTTTAATAACATTAAAAGATCTTCAGAACATATTATGAAGGATAATTGATATATTAATCTAACATATTTCTTCCCTTGATTTCTTGATTAAGTTAATACTAACGTTTACAGAAGTTTAATACCTAGCTTATATTATACAGTTCAATAAAATTAAAATATCGATAAATGAAACTATCATAGTTTATTTATAGTGTTGTACTTATATTATGTACCTAATTTATTGTAGCGGTGGGTGATCATTCTAAATAAAATTACGTGTTATGGTGAATGAAATATGCTAATTAAAAAAAAAGTGGAAGTGGCGAGTGGAGTTAACATAACATGTTTTACTTGCGGAAGATAAACAGAGTAAACCTTGGCGTCCTCAACGTAAAATTAATAAAAGTTTATTTAAAAATGAAAATTGGATGTAACCAGAAAATTATGTGTAGGCGCATAGTGGTGAATTGTAAGAATGTATGACGTTAAGCGTTGTTAACATTGAATATTTTAATACTTATTTGACTATATATATATTATATACCTATATTACATTTTAAAATTGTATTTGTTAAATAAAGAATAAACTATTAAGCAAAATGTTGTAAAATATCATTTAATATTATCAAATTGTTAGGTATTATACGTATTATTACTGTACACGCGGAGATGTTGTTATTTAATATTAAATTAAGTCATCGGAACTCACAGAATGTGAGTGATGAAAGTATTTCAGAGCAAAATTCGGTACCTATTCTAACTTTTACTACACGGCTCTGTATGACACTATATTTTAACAAAAAAACTAGCTTACAAAATACAAAGATGTTAACAAAGCACAATAATAAAGGTAATTTGAAGATGATAAGTAAAAAATAAATCCATAACTAGACCTAGCAAAAGTTATTTCGTTACTTAGCACAAAAATGGCCTTCAATAAATTACTTCCTAAAAACGACTACAAAATCTTAAAAAGATAAATTATCCTAAGTATTACCGTATTACCTACATAATAAATAATAGTTATTTGCTCTGAAAGGCAAGTTAATTCTAAAACTAAATAGTAAATATGCTTAGATGTACTGAAATTGAATAAATTGTATTTTCTAATGTTTTGATGTGTGCTTATGACAAATAATTTTGAAAGTAAAAGAAGCTAATGAGTTATTTATTGTATAAAGTATGAGAAATGATATAAGAAATTCTAATCCAAAATCATATTTTTATATTTTATCTTAAAATTAAGTTTAGGTTCATTAAATAAAATTTGTTTTAATTATATACATAAATGTATAATAAATTATATTAAAACGTCTAAACTTAATTAACAATAATGCGTTAACAGGTTATACGAATTAAAAATAATCTCTACTATCTACTATTTTGGACTTTTGCTGGTCATTTTTTTTATGTTAATAAAAATTCAATATACCTACCTATCATCACATGCTTCTCTATTTTTCCCTCTAATAATAAATTTATTTAAATTATGGTTTTTGGAAGGAATTCTTAAGTATGCTGAACCTTTTTTCAAATACTTTATTTCTACCATTTGAGGAGTGTTCTGAAATAATACTAACTAATTTTTTCAAATGAAAATAACCTTTTTTCATTATTTTTAAATATCTAATGTATCTATATCGTATTTCAAAGGAGTAATTTATAAGTTATTGATATTTGTGTACTAAAGATAATAGGTACCTATATGATAAAGTTTTTAATATAGGGGTTATATATAATGGGTCTCTAAACTTTTTATTCAAGAGCCACATAAAATGCCAAAAGCTCTAAGTGGTCAAAATGTGTGATTACAAATAATTTTATAGAAATACCTATAATATATAAGTACTTAAACATATTTAAAAAATAATTCTTATAATATCTTTAAATATACTTAGTATTTAATTTTTTTTTTTTTATTAATGATAAGAATGAAATTGATGATTTTCTGCAAATATTTTAGTAAATTGAAATTCTATGATACTGGTTTAAGTTTATTTAAATGATAAATAATAATAGTAATTTATACTACATATTAATTTACATTTTATAATTTGTAAAAATTATCTACGTCGTTGCTAAATTTAATATTACTTTTACCTAATTTAAATTTTTGTAAAAAATTTTTTTAAGGATATTAGTATAATATTATAATATGTACATTTTAATGATCGAAGAAATTAATTATTTGAATTTTGATCAATAAACATTAACGATATCAAAAATAAAGTTTTCTCCGCACAGGAATATTGAATGATGTATCACTATTTAGTCTAAGTATTTGAAAATATGGTTCTTAAGACAGTTTATTTAAAAATTGTAAAATTTGGAATCTAAATCATTAAAAAGGAAAAATAGAGGCCAACATGCTTAAGAAATCAATTTATATACATAAATTTACTTGAGTATTTAAAGCACAAGATATAGAAACATATAATTATTGTTCTAAATAGGTAGTACCTATACCTACTAAATTTAATAATACTTTACAATTTACATCACATCCACTGAAGAATCTTTAAGTATATTTAATTTTTCTTTCAGTAGCATTGTGCTAGTAAAATTATATTTATGTTTATGATAAAAACTCAATAACTTTATCAGTTCCTTATTTCAACTATATTAGGTTAAATATAAAAAGTAACACGTTAATAACACCCTAAGTGATATAAACCATATATACTTTAAAGTTAATGAATCTTTTGAAATATTTTAATAATAAGTACATATTTTTAATTTTGTAATTTACATTTTGGGTAAATGTGCCTATCGGTTTTTAAATTATTTTTTTTTCAATTGTCATCACATTTGTATCAGTAAAAAAGCTTCAATCTTAAACTTTTAGTATGGGGGTTTTTGGAAACTGATCGGATATAGTTGGTAGTGTTGGAAGTCAAAAGTATAATATTCCTAATTTTTTTTAACAGGAAAGACAAAATGCACAGAAAAACCGGATTATTTAAGCAAAACCGGTATTCAAATAAATCGATTTTTTATGATAAAGTAATTCAAAAATTAATAAAATAAGAAATATAGTATACCACAGTGGCTATTTTTTTCCGTAGTGTACATATTTAAATTTACTATGGTTGCAGAATGTAATATAGTAGGTACTGTATATAATAAACGTGGTGCACATTTGTATTTTTCCTAATGCACATTTGTAATTTTGTAGTGCACAAAGCGCGTTGTAGTACACACAAAATTAGCCAATGGACTCTACCAAATATTTATATATGCATTGTCAAGACATGATAAAATTGAAAAATAGTTTACCTAATTTTTTTATTGTTTTGTTTGACATTTAAAATTTGAAATGTTGATGATTTTTAAGCTTTATTTTGAGTTAAATATAATAAAAGTTATTTTTTTGCAATCAAAAAGCTTGAATGTTTAATAAAACGTTTCTCATAAGTTTTTCTTATAGCAACTTACTCGTAAAAGAGATAAAAAGTATAAGAGCATTTTTAAATTTAATTTATGACAAAATCATGAAAAATTACGAATATTTAACATGTATAAATTTTATTATTTTAATTACAGAATCCTCATCAGGATTTCAAAATTTAATACAAGATTCTTCACAAAAGATTTTTATTGTAGAATTTTAAAAAAAAAATAGCGTTAAGTCAAAATTTATTGATTTTATGAACGTTTGAAACTTTAAGTTTGAAGAACATTTTTCATCCTTGAGAAATCTATGTTATTTTATTATTGTGCAAAAAATATCAACCGTAGAAATTGAAAATATTCCACTATTATTTCTGTTATCATTTTTAATACCTAATGAAATTAATGCTACTTATAACACGATACCATGAATACACATATTTACACCGTTTATAATATTATATAATATATATAATTTATAAAACAATACATTACAATAATTTTGTAGAAAAATAATTCAACCTAAATTCATAAATACATTTATCACAGTAACGATGTAAATTCACTATATTATGCATATAGTAGATCAACTACTTTAGGTTTCTTATTTGCCTATTTATACAAATCATCATTATTCTGTGGATTATGTCTTAAGTTAACCATAAATCATCGTTAGATGTATGTCTTAATAAGTAAAAATAATAATTTATTAATAAGATAAAAATATAGAATAGGTAGGTAACGATTTTTGATATTGTGGCCATCAAGGGGAATTCACACTACACCGTGTCGTGTAAATAACCACACGATACCACAGTAATCATACGATACCGCGGCATAGTTGAATATATTCAACTTTTGACCGTGTGGTTACATTATTAATTATTATAATCGGAAAAGTGATAACGAAGTTCAGAAGTTGAATATATTCAGCTATGGTATCGTTTTGGTTACTGTGGTATCGTGTGATTATTTACACGACACGATGTAGTGTGAACCCGGCTTAAGGGTCACCTTTACAATTTAGTATCTATAAAGGTGCTCTGTATAATGATTAGTGACACTCGTTCGTTCGTGTTTCAGACTTTCAGTTAATTTTTTTTTTTTATGTTTTGACGCACGTACCTATATACGCGTATTATGATTTGTATCGAACTTAAATAGTACTGATATTATTTAAACAGTTGATTTGGTATTTGTTCAAAAATAATTCACTGAAAAATACAAATATCATTTTTGAACGTAATATCTATACTATAGTAAAGTTTAAAAAAAATTCATATAATAAAGGTCTATAAAAAAAAAAAACTATTCTATGTATTTTTTGATCATATTATTAAAACTATACTGCAGTCTACTCTGAGTATTTTAAATCAACTAGGTAGGTATGAATAATTATGGCACGCAAAGTTTAAATCGTCAACCAGGAAATGATACAAAACGTTCGCTTACCTTTACGCCGGCGAGTTATCCTATAATATGGTGTCCTATAGTGTTGTATTGATGTTGTTATTTTTTGATTTTAATATTTTCGAATTACTCGTACCTACGGTTTTTTACGGACACTAACGCAGTCGAGTTAATGTAATTCTATTATAGTAACACCGATGATCGTTGTAAACACGCACTCGGAATTGTACTGGCGAGTGTAGCGCGTGCGGGTCAATCGACAGAATGTCCCAAAGAAAATATACCGAGAAATAATGGGGAAAAAAAACCAAGAGTCTATCTCGGTATTATTATTGAGTCGTTCACCTTGATTGTTGATCAAACCAGGAAATTGTCGCGTAAGCGGATTGGAACGAGACGGTTCGCGCTCGTATAATATAACATAATACTATAATATATATATATATATATATTATTATAGTATAATGTATAATAATATACAATAGTGTACATCGACACTGTGTAAACACACACACACGCGCGCGCGCGTTCACAGTAATAAAATAATAAAACGAATTTTGATATGTATATTATAATATTACAATACGGATATACCTACGCCAACGTGTACAATGTAACGCGCGATCTATATAATGCCCGTGGATTTTATCGGATATCCGGATGAAACTTTCGTCGGTCGTACTTGCAGCACACTGCACACACACACACACACACACCAGCTAAGTACCTAATATTTTAATGGTGCGATGTGTGCATGATGACCCACTGACGCCGCGGAATATACAGTAATAATATTATAATCGTTGCGTGTGTTTATTACACAAACCACCCGCGTTTAATAGGCGATTCCGTTTAACCTTCGCGTCACGTGTTTTCTAGCGTATTATTTCCGATTTACACACAGCGTTCGGCTACTATATTATATTAATATACATATTTTGTACGCTTATTATTGTAATGCTAATTAATTACCACCGCCGCAGTTGTAGTCGCGCGGGAAAATCGCCTACGATTCACAGTCACGGACTTTGCGCGCGTATTATTATTAAACAGCCATGATTGTATTATTATTTTTGTAGGTATATCGCGATTCGCGATTGAGACGCTACGAAACCGAGTGGAAAAATCTGCATAGCTGCTGATAATTATTATTATACCTAGTTGGTTCGGTTAGGTATATACTGCACGTAGGCATTAGATCGTCGGATCGATAAACATATACCTTTTTAATATTATAATATATTATTACGTATAGTCAGTAGGCAATACGTTTGTAATTTGTATCCTCAGCGACATTACATTGTTCGTTGCGCACGTAAAATAATTGTATTGCATCTAAATAATTATTATCATATACATAATAATATCATCGTTGCGTCATATCATATAACATTATACCACTATAATATAATATAATAGTATATCATATTATACTAGAGCAGCACTGAGGAGTAACTGCAATACCAAGTGTATTCCAGATAATAATGTGACTGAGTTACATCGATTGTAACTTGTCCCTATATCTTAATCGATCAAATTCCGTAAATATGTTTATTATATATATAATATGGTCGTATTACATAATTATTATATTGTAATACTATTATAGTGCACTAAGTGTACTGTTTACGTCTATTATTGTATAGGTATAGATTGTAGGTAACGTTTTCCTATCTGACAAACGAAATTACATAAATCGTAATATATGCGTAGGTGTGTTTTTCTATATTATGTTCACGCGCTTCTGATTATTGATTACTGGCTATAGCTACAGTTGCTTTTGTTGTTGTGAATTTCTTAGATTTTATTAATTCAGTCGCAGACCGCAGTGTTGTTCTTTACCCCGGAAATCAAGAGAATAATACTTAAAGCAGTTAGTGTTTATACGGAGTGATCCATAATATCGGTGTAAGATGTTATTATTATTTCAGAAAACGATTTTCAAATATTCGTTATTTGACGAATTTCGTCAAAGTTATAAGATCATTGTGACTATTTAAATAATTTTTATATTTTTCAATTGGCAAACAATTTATGATAAACTTTGAACTAAATTTTCAAGCTTTTTGACTCCACCGACATACTTTTAAGAAATTTATAGAAAAATGAACATTAAAAATGTCTACAAATAGCTCAACATTCAAAATACCTATAAAAAATTATATCATATTGTGTATAATGATAATTGATAATATTAACATTTGATTCTGCGAGAATGTCAAGCATCTGTGTAGTTATATATTTCTAGTAACAAATTGGATATAGTTGGTACTTTTGGGAGGTTAAAAATAGTTAATATTCTTAGTTATTTTCAAAATCATTAGGAGAAACAAAAAAACGAAGTGGGTAAGTACCTATAATTCTACTGTGTGTACCGATTATACTTTTTTATTAAGTAAGTCATTGTTATACATATGTTAAATTTGATACGATAATTTTTCATTTTAAATCGATTGTATATGAAAGACGATTTTAAGCGGAATCGATCCGTCAGCCATTATTACCAAGTATATTTTACGATATGTTTTCTTGATATTACCATTGAAATAATTTATTTTACTATTACTTATAGGCTATGCCTTGGGCTGAATTAATTTTCAATTCAAACTTAGCATTAAATGTATTGTCAATTATTATAATATTATTTATTTATAGTTTATATAAACGGTGTGAATGGTGAATAAATACAATGATTTTTAGGTTCGTGGTATAAATAGACGATACTTTAAAATAAATCTTAATATAATGAAAATATTATTGTGTATAGTAAAATATGACGTGTTATGTACCTATGAATAATGTTTTTGAATTATCTCTAAAGAACTTAAATCATAATTTTTCGTTTAAATATAAAATTTCGTTAAAAGTGGAACTTTTTAAGTTAATTAATTAAATACATAATTTTATCGTGTATTTTTGATATTTTAAATTTTAGTAAGTACATGTCACGTTGTATATAAACCAAACATTAGAATATATACTTATATCAAATACAAAAAAATAAAATAAAATAAAAAAAGTTAGAATTTTAAACATTTATAATTTAGCACAAAGAGCCAGAATATGTTTTGAAAAGAATGGCATATGTATTAAAATTATTTGGTAAAAATGTACCAATTATATATAATAGTAGTATACTAAAAAAAAAATTTAAATCGACTCTCAAAAACTAGTCTTGCATAAAAATGTCTATTTTTTCCAAAACGATGTTGTAAATCATAATTAATATAAATTTAATTATACATTAAAAATAAATGTAAGTGATATAATTAAAAATTATTTTCATGACGATTGGTGGCGAGGATTGAATTATAGGTGCCTGATACTTATTAATTAGTAATATTATATATAATTAATAACCGTTAATGATACTAGATATAAAACAAATCATATGCAAATAAATTTTATACTAGGCAAAAGGTAGGGCTTATAGATACTTATAGTGAACTGGTTTATTGTATGAATCATTGGAGTCGTCCAAGGTTCGATCATTTTTGCACTAAATCCAGTTTAGCATGTTTAATGTAAGAATAAAATGTTTAATTGGTTCAAACTTCCTGTGTCTTACCTCATTTATTACATGTGTCTTCGGTATTTTTATTTCAGAGTACGACCTCCTATCTAAAGAAATGGAGGTGGATACCATCTTCAATAGTCTCAAATCACGTGTGCTATTCAGGAAATGGACGACTTTTTTGACTGGCATCACCAACCAGTTGCGCATCAATTTACTGTCATACAGTTATCTAAATGTAAAAAATATAAGTCTTAACTATTTATTGTTTCTCAATTTCAATATAAAAAAGTAAAAAGTAAAAAAAAATATTGTTTGTATTATATCTATAAATAATAATAAACGCATCCAATTTTCAGTGTATAATTTACTACTATGAATAAACATAAAACCAAGGCCGCTGAATGTATTATTTTTTTTATAATTGTTTTAGATTTTGAGCATAGCGATTAATACATTGATTTATTTACAAAATTTACAAATGATGTGGATGTTTTTTTTTTATTCTATTTAAAAATTAAATGTAGTAAGACTTTTTGGGAGGAAAAAAACAAAAATTTTATGAGAGTGAGTATGTCAATGATAGTGTATACCTATTTATTGATACTTAGGTCACTGTAATGTCTATGTAAATTTGAATTTAATTATTAATCATTAGTAATGATTCATTACATACGAAAAATAATTCTGAGCAAAGACTTAATTTAAATTACCAAATATATTATTTTAAGATATATTTATATTGCTATTAGACTAATTATTTTATTATTAGTAATACGTAGATTGAATTAATTGTTGAACAAAACATTACATTTGAAAATACCAATGTGTATAAAATATAAATAAATATATTAAAAGTTTTAAGTATACTTATAGTGACAATAACTTAAAAATTACAAAAAAAAATAACTAAAATAATTATTCATAATTTAAAATTATCTAATTTTGTCCAAATTTGAATTAAAAATATATATATAAAAAAATTATTTTTTTATATTTTTTTATTTAAGCATAAATTTAAAAAAAATCATTGTGTTGAATTTTTGTTCTAAAAAGTGAAGTTATAGAAATTTAACATTTTATACATTTTGAAAAACTTAGTTTTCGTGATTTTGATGAATTTATTCAAAATTTTAGTTTTAATACTTATATAAAAAAGTACTTATCTATGTATATTAAATATTTAAACATTTATGATAATAACTTGAGCATTTTTTGTTAAATTCCCAAACTTTTTGACCCAGCAAAAATTTTTTATCGACATTTATAAAAAAAAAAAAAAAAAAAATTGAAAATATCAATCGTCTATTAAATAATAATTGAAAAGAGCTATAATATTTAAAAAATTATACCATGTATGTATAATATAAACATTTTATGTTAATTTCAAACGAATGTTTAAATCTATGGTTGTTGGCTATTTGTTTTTGTATTAAAACAAAAAAACAAAATAATCCATTTTAATGATTATGCGTAAAAATTCTTGTTATTCTTTAATTTTCTCGGTTATTTTGAAAAGAACTGAACATTTTTAACTAAAAATTATTTCCAAAGTTGAAAATTGAAGCATTTTTATAGACCAAAAAAGTACATAGGGTGTTAAATTTTTAAATTTTAATGCAAATAATTAGTGAAAAATTAAAGTGTTTACGGTAATTTGTTTTATAGAGTTATACTATTACACAAAAATTACTGATTTATTAAAAACTGATTTTAGAATTCATTATATTTTATACATTAAAATTTTGAAAATATTCATTTTAAGTTATTGATTATTTAATATTTTCCAAATGTACGTTGTTTTTACTTAGTTTTTCTTTTTTTTAAATTTTTTTTAAAAATTGACTCGAATACAAAGTATAATTTATATTTTAAATAGGTATAACCTATATTATGTGATTTGCGGTTGTGTTTAATTTTTTACATTTTAAACCATCTATATGCTAACTACCTGTGATTATGATTGGCAATAACTGCCTGTGATTATTATTGACAATAACAATTAATTAATGACACGTGTATTACATACATCGATATTTTTAAAAAAAATTGTGGTGAAAACGAAATAAGAAATGTGTTTGTGAATCATATGACTATCATGTTTATTAATATGCAATATCGCGGTGTAAAAAATCCGGAAATATGAAAATGCAATGTACTTAGAGTTGTATTCAAGGTCTGAGTCGATGTTTTAAATTTTTAAACTTTATAAAGTTACCGAAACCTGTAAAATCATGGTCAATGCTAATAAGTAAACAAGTGTGAATGGTATAGACATATAGGTATATAGAATTTAGAATTATTTAATATTGCTCTAATCGTTATTTTATTGTACTGCATGCTGTGTGTGTGTGTGTTATTTGCTGTTATATGTACCTACCGGAAATATATCATCCGGAAGTAATTTCAATAGTTTTAAACCTGATTAATTTTTATGACTAATTTATAAACGACGACACATTATAATATATAGTAATAATTAAATTTAAAATATTTAAATTTAGCTCATTACGTAAATAATAATAAAAATCCACCACTACGAGTAAATGGAAATTACTTTTTTATGTTTTATGTATTGGTTAGCTTTTATGATATTGTACAGGTAAATTCTAAAATTTTAACAACAATAAATATATTTTTTTTTTATAGATTTTAAAAATAACTGCATTTGGAACTTAGATTATATTAAATATATTTTTGAAATAAAGATTGTCTTTGCTATTTTTTAATTTTCATCAAACCGATGCAGATACCATTTAATTATAATTTTGTATTATGTAATTGCAATGAAAAATTGTTTAGGTACACATACACTTCATCTTATATTTATACACACATAATATTCTTAATATAATATACATAAATAATTTTTAATATATTGCTGTATCAAAATTTAATTTGGTTTACGGATAGGTATAACTACGTTTTAACAAAAATAATTATCTGGTATTCTCACGATCAATTTCACTTTTCGTAAAATAATCTATTTATTAATATGTTATTGTTTATTATCAAATGTAAACACATTATTATGTTTATCGTAGTAATGATAAATTTCATCGCCAAATATGTTTGTTTACCTATGTTATGAGATACCCAACTAATATTTGTTGTCAGAAGTCAGTAGTTAGTAATATTGTTACTGTTATAATTTTGTGGTTAAAATTATTGATATTTAATTTATCAAAACTCAATTCATTTAAAAAAAAACTTATCTCATGGAAATTGAAACATTTGAACTATAGGTACCTATTAATTGTTTATTACGTCTTACTTAAAGTTTGGTTATAAATAAGCACGTTTTAAAAGTGATATAGCACTACAATATTATATAGTATTCATAGTGTTCATAAATCGAATGACCAAACACAACTAGTGCGCAGTTTCTGTGTACAATTAAACGTAGTCCGTAGATACTAAACATTTATTTTTATTTAAACGTATAATCAAGTATAGCTAGTATACCTATGATATTAATTAGGTAGTATATTATTCTTTTTCATTTTCGCATGTATAAATTGTTACAACAATAATTATAATTAAAATTTACGTTAAACTATAACTCGTGTTATGAATATGAATGTATAAATAATTGTTCCTAATAGGTTAGGTAATAATAATTATTACTTACCCACTCAAAGACATCTCAAAAATCGTATACTTAAGTAATTTCCACTCATAATCGAACCGAAATATTTTAAACGAATCTAAAAGCACACACGATTTTAGTTTATATAATTTTATTATTTGACGGTTAAACAACTGAATAATTTACACACATTATATTATAAATATTTATATAAGATTTGTACTAAAATAATTCATGTATTATATAGTCTGAATTAATCTGAAACTTTATGTTAGTATCAGACTAAAAACGACGATTGTTACAGAACTTCGTCAATGTCGAGAAAAACGTTGTATATATATAAATATTTTTTTATATACATTATAATTTAATATATTTAAGAATATGTATTGTATTATAATTTTTTACGTTGCGAACGGACAATCGTAACAGCAGGCAAGTAGCTCGAACGCGACTAACCTAATCGTAGTCACCAATGTGCCAATGACCTTGGTGAGTACACGAGAATATGAGATAGGACAAGTGAGATACGAACAAAAGGAAAACAGACATAGTTACAAACTGGTATTCCTTCCTGTTATTTATTTTTATTTAAATTACCATATTCAATATTCCTCACAATTATAGCTGGTACGTACTATCCATTAAAGCGCACTATAAAATTAAATGTATAAGTGGAAGAAAGTAAAAAAAGAAAAAATCAAACCGAATACATATGAATATTTTATGAAGAAAAATGATTAGAGTTTATTCTAAAAAAATATTGATATTAGGTAACTAATAACTATATAATACAAATATATGTATATGATTTAGATACGTAACTATATCATTACTTATCAGTTATCAGTAATTATAGTATAGGAAAATAGCAGTAATTAAATAATTGTACTATAAAAATGTACATACATCGTCACAGTGTAAACATCGTTAGCATAAACTGCAAAGGTCGTTTGTGTAAAATAGTAAATTTTTATACGAGAAAAAAAACATTTTGTATACTATTCATATTAAATAGATACAATTTTTTTGTTTTTTTCTAAATTAGACTAATTATGTTTTGTTATGTTTTACGTTTAGCATTTTAGTTTTATTTATTGGAATTTTAAAGGACATACCTACGAATAAGCTATCTTTTTATAATTTCTAAAATACGAGAAGATAGAATTTTGTTTTTATTCGAAACGATATATAGATAGAACATAACTTTCATTAGCACAATAGTTAGCCAAGAATAATTTTGGTAATATTTTATTAATTATCTGAATAAATAACTAAGATACTGCCTTATTTATAAATTACACTACTAATTGCAATGCTATATGAATAAAAAATAAAAATAATATTAGCTATTCCTCTATCACAATAATCGTGAAAAAGAAAATAATAACAATATTTTTTTTTAGTTTTACTATTTGGATTAATAACTCTTTAAATAAAATAATTAACAAATAAAAATTAACGAATATAATAATATAAAATAAAACTATTGAGATTTTTATAATTATAATTAATTATAATACTAGTCAGAAACTCAGAAATAACTTTGGTAATATTTGTTTATTTTACTAGTAACTATTTATCTTTTTAAAGCAAATGTTTGGTATAAAATCACTGTTTATATTAGTAAAAAAAAAATAATAATAATAATAAATAATCAAAATAATATTTAGCTACCTAATGTTGTAAAAATAAATTTTGAGTCATAGTTTACGATCATGAAAAAAATAATGATAGTATTTTTCCATAGAAATGTTTAACAAATAAATGATTATAATTTTATTTTTGAATTTTTTCCCTCTGTACATACTTTGGATAACCCTTTAAAATTAACTCCACATGGCACATAGTTTACTGTTCCTTATAGTAAAAGTAATAGGTACTCGTCAATCTTCAGACAATTTTATTTTAAACATTTTGTTTCTGTGGTGAATACATTTATTGTACTGTACTGAAAGTAATGATTTAAATTTTAAACAAACGTTGTGTTGTATATTAAACAGTATAGAGGTTTTTTTTTTTTAATGCAAGCGCATATAGGCATATAGTCTGTAGACACCTACATTATTTTATGCCTAAATTTTCATTTAATTATTTAATACATACCGTTAACCTCCATTTTAGTGTAAAAATCCAGAAGACATTTCTAATGTTTTTATACAATATACTGTGACACCAGATAAAATTGATTAATTCAGTAAACAGTTTGCTAATGTTGAATTGCGATTTTAGTGCGTGCATCCATCACTATATAAACTCGTAGTATAATATTAAGTTGGTTTTCTTTTGCTACTTCAATAAAAAATTGTGTCATGTTATATAATCTTTACTGGCTGCTACACAGTATTTTATTTTATTTTTTTAATTTGATCTCATAAAAATAGTTTTATTTAAAATCGTCGGTAATAATATTAACCGTTGGTAAGTACCTACCTATTATTGTTTCAAAATCATTGTTTGAAATGTTTCAAAAATATGTATAGTAACTATTAAAATGAACCATAAACATGTTGCAATAATCCATATTAAATTATTCATATATAACCATAATGATAATATACATTTTTTATAACGTTGTATAATATTTTTGTTTTTTACACATCGACACATATGATATGACGTAGGTATACAATATATAATTATAATAGCACATACAACTTACCATAATCATTTAAATAGAAAACTATACAGTATATATCACATATTTTAATTTAGAATGATATTATTGTGTCATTGTAATATCAAAATATCTTTGACTTAATAAATAATGACACATTTACAACAAATATCAGAAATATCCTCTAAAGAAAAACCGTCTGTTAGACCATTCGTCGTTTGTGTCACTGTTGTTATAATTTTGACAGTTTTTGTTTTTTAAGACAGTTCACTTAGTTCCGTTTTTAGTTAACGCGTAGTATGAGCACCGACCATCAAATTATCTTATATCAGTTATATCATTAATTGCGTATTTATCATTATTACCAAAAATACACAAAAGCACAAATTGCAATGTCTACTGTCATTCAGTTTCAGCTCAACATTTATTGACGATTAACGGATTGTACCTATTATTCAATTTTTAAATATTCTATAGGTATATTTCTATTTAAAATACGAATATAATATAATATGTTACAACCAGATTAAACAACCGAGATGTATATAGTGTATGAATGATGTCCACAACCAACCAAATCAATGTGATCTGATCGCAATTATAATAAGTATTCTAATCATGACTATACTGACTAGATTTTATTTAAAATTTAATTTATTAAATGCATTTTTATTTTACTCGATGTACGTATATATATATAAATTATTACAATGATTGAATTTTAATAATAATATATAGGTAATAAATAATAATGTGCCTATGTAAGTGTTAAAAATCTTATTTTATTTGAAATAAAATACAAAATCAGAAATAATTAACATATAATACATGGAAATTCAAAAATAAAACAACTATTTCAGGTTTCGATGAAACTATGAAACTATAATACTTTTAAAGTATATTATTGTATTATTTATTCTTATTATTAAAAATTCAACTGTAATTAATAAACTAAATTAGTGCATGAAACAATGTCCTTTTCCTGAAAATATTAAACTCACCATTGTTATATAATAATAATTCAATAATGTAAAGATGTTTATTTTAATTGTTATAATTGTCAAAAAATAGTAAGAGTAAATACAGTTAAGTACTTAGGTTTAATTATAACTTGTCATTTATGGTAAACATACAGATAATATAGGTAGTTATTTGTTTAAAAATCTTTGCTTTAAGATATACAAGTTAAATATAAATTTACATATTGAAATTATGCACACTAATTATCAAGCGTTGTATATTACTATTTACTACTTATTTTTTATTTTTTTTTTAATGTAGTTTAATAGTATTGGTATGAATTGGGGCGAGGGTTTTGCAAATAATTCCTTAAAACTTTTTAGAAATACAACAAATTCTTATTGAGAATTTATGTATTAATAAAAAATATGAACAAGAATCTGTTACACAAAATTATAAAGAATTAAAGAAGGTACTTCTTGTCTGGTTTCTGTACCATCAATTTGCCAAATTATCCGAGATAAAAAAGAAATGAATGTCATAATGAGCTAATATGCGTGAAATTAGAGTGTATGCCTTTAATGTCTATTACACAAAAAAGATTTTGGTAAAAATTGTATAGACAATTCAGTACCTACAGCTATATTTAATTCAATGCCATTACTTACATCCTAAAAATATTTTTTTAAATGATTTAAATAAACAAAAAAAAACAGTCATTTATAATTTATATATTAAATAATTATATTTAATTATTTAATAGAAAACTTGTGAACTATATAGATAGATAAATAATAATAAATACCTTTATTTTTTGAGACAATTAATTTTGTAAAGGAATTAATAATATTATTTAATATTGAGTTTCATTTTATCTATTGCGATTCACTTATGCTGCAAAAAAAAAAAATGATTAATGGTGTGAATTAATCATTAATTAAAATATTTTATATATATATAAATTATAATATAAAATATATAATTTTGTTGAATAAAAAAAAAACAGTATTAATAATAATAATAATAAAAGTTAAAATGGTTCTTCTTTATTTAATTAACCAATTTCGACAACATTTGAACTTTGATTATCTATAAAAAAAATAAAAGAATAGAAAGTTGTGATATTTTTAAATTATCGAATTTCAGTATGAGCTATTTAAAAAGAACTTTGTATTAAATTTGTATAATTTTAAAAATGTTCGAAATATCGATGAATTTTGTCAAAACTTTAACAAAATTTTACAGTGGAAATGCTTTTTTTTATAATTTTTATAAGAAAATATCTACATAAAACTTTGCTTATTATTGTTTTTAAAACAACAATTATGGATATTAAAAATTGTACTTATGTAACTACAAAATAATTTGCAAAATTTCTTAATTTTGATGAATTTTTACAAGTCATCGACAAATATTCGTCAAGTATGATTTAAACTGTAGTAAAAAGAAACATTTATACATAACTCAATTACACATAACAGTCATAACATTTAATAACCCATATATTATTATATGCTAACTCTTAATGTAGGTATCGGAGACTATTATACCTGTTATAGACCAACAGTAGTTCTAAATAGTCAAGAGTACTCATGATATAATAATAACTCATAGAAATATATGACTAATGAAATTATTACTCTATAATATATAGTAGATGTTTTATTGGTTATGCATTTTAACATTTTATTGGATAACGTAGTTATGTAAAAGTGTATGCTATATAGAACTAACGTGGAGAGACGGACAACTATCATACAGAACTTAGTGAGCTGTTATATTATAATTATTATAATTTATAATAATATGTTTGAATGTGACAAAAGTGTTTCCCACCTCAATTGTGTTTAACTTTTCTTGTAATCGTTTGACTCTCGAACTTTAAGAATGAATAGTACCGAGGTATTGTAAATACATTGGAACCTCGATAACTCAAATCGGTTGGGGGCGAAAACAATTCAAGTTATCAAAAATTCGACTTACAGAGAACCTCGATAACTCATCAATGTAAGCCAGGGTCCTTATTACGAGTTACCGAAAGTTCGAGTTATCGAGGTTCCACTGTAGTCTGTACTCTGTAGTAAATACCATATTGTCAATGAGGTCTAAAAGAAGGATCGTATGTTATCGTACCTCTCACCTTAAGTTAACAGTTTTGTCCAAATTTAATTTTGAATAAAGTCATATTAGCCTATAGTTAAATATGAAGGTTACACCTTAGCACGTTTCACTTAATACAAAAGTAAGACAGCGATAATGGTATTTTATTTAATTTTGAAAATAAAAAATAAATGCGTATATTAAAGATAAATAAAAGATAGATAGATATGACAAAGTAGATAAATCATGTGCGTGTATAATATACGCTGTTTGCATTGAGTTCGATTGGACTTTAGAAAAAATAATTGAATAATATGATAAATA
>VUJU01002364.1:13378-38263 GCA_009835225.1 Aphis craccivora
CCAATTAAAAAAATTTGTGCCAATGTATTTTTATAATTTTTAATTACTATAAAAATAACTTATGAGGAACTTTGCATTAAATTTTCAAGTATTTTGATAGTGCCAAAAAAATTTGATCGACACTTCAAAAAATTTTATCAGACAAATTGAAAATTTCAGTTGTCTATAAATAGCTCAAAAAAATTCAAAATATTTTGAAAATTTTACTGTATATAGATAACACTGAAATAAACATTTTGAGAAAAATTCAAGTATTTCAAATGATTAGTTTTTGAGTTATAAACGTATAAGAAAATCGATTTAGTTGAAAACTGGTTTTGCGTAAAAATTCTATGTTACTTTTTTTTTTGTTTTTCTCTTTTTTTTTTTAATTGTTGGAAAATGTTACTTATGGCTTCTATTGTGCACCAAGGATATTCATTTTGACATCGGAAACCACCCCCAAAGTTTGAAATTGGGGCATTATTTCGACTAGTTATGCTGTACACAGACAAAAAAAAAAAAAAACACACATCATTGTAAAATCAATACATTCATCACTCCATTCAGAATCTAAAATGTATTTAGCTCTAGAAATTCAATTCATTTAAATCAGTTTATTAAAGTTTAGGGTCAACGTTGTAAATAAACCACTGAACTAAAATAAATGATTTTAACAACAATTTTTTTTTTTTTTAAAGCTCTATAAGTATTCATTAAAAAATATAGTTGTTACCATTAGAAAAAAAAGTTGATTTTGATGTTGGTATACCTACAACTGCTTGCTTCAAATTATAAAAAATTTTATTAAAAAAATAGTCGTTTAAAAGAAAGAAACACGTTTATTTTATTTTTTTATAAATTCCATGTTATCGATCCATAATCGTTAAAAAACCCCGCATACAACGACATAAGATACACCCTGTATACGCAGGTCTATTAGTCATTTTTTAAAACCAACGGTAATTATTATAATGTAAATATTTTATAAATTCGTTTAGCTGTGTATTGGTTATAATTTTTACAATGTATACACACCGATAACAACAAGTAAATATGTATAAATATTAAATATACATTTATTTATTATTTTGTAAATTTAGAAACAAAGATTATCCTTTCGATGTCGTGTCCAAAATAGTCCTGTACATTTTCGTGTAATGGTGTGCTATCCAGTTTTCACTTTGTAACACTTATCTATTTTTTTCGAGCATCGGATTATATTGTAATCAGGGGCAATTCAAATGAGGAAGAGATATAAAAACCGCATAATATGGTATTACATAAGAAATGAGGTTGAGAATTCATGAATATGTTCAAAAATGATGGAATCAAAGTTGAAATTACAAAATAGAAGGTTAGACATATACTACCTATATATATTTAAAGTAAAATTATATGTATAAAAAAAAAAAAAATGAAATATTATCTTAATGCTCATTAAATTACCGACATTAAAAGTTTTAGTATATTTGGAAATTTGGTAGATGAGGAATTGTATATTAAATGCATTGCTTAAACAAAATGTAAAATAAAATCATTTATGCTTTATTTGTTGTAAATATATACAAATGTATTAAGATTTATCGACCAATACGTGTGATTGCAATGTTTGACATTACAACATTTACAAAACAAGCCTATTGTTAAACAGGGTCAACAATTACGAATCCTAGCTGACCTAAAGTAGTGTTTTAAAATTCAAAATAAATGCATTATAATGTGACACTGACTCTGAGCATTTTAAAAAAACATTTACAGTTATTAAAATGTGTATGCTGTATGTACACAAACGAAATGCTAATATTAACGTTTCATTCGATGTTCATTAAAATATAATACGTATTCCACTGGTGTGCTATACCTAGAGTGAGATTTCAAACCTAATAATAAACATTATAGAAACCTTATTCAAATATATTTTGGATGAAGTAGTGAATTTAGCTAATGATTTCATATTGTTAAATGAAAATTGTTTTGTAGTGTTTTGTATGTCAGTAATAGGTTGCTACAACAGTTACTGATTGAAGAAATTTTGTTTAAAAATATAGCAACTATCTACAGAGTACTAATTTTTATTTTTATTTTGGTTACCTTTTATTTTCTTCGTGTATTAGTGTAAGTACTAAGTTAACGTGCATTTTATATCGATATAAGATAATTTTAAAAATATCAGTAAATTAATATGTTTCACATAATTAAAATATATACTTGACTTGACGAATATCGCTTTTAAATAACAAAAGTTATGTATGGTCGTTTAAATTATTAAACATATTAAATAACAAATTATAATTTATAGCAGATACTTATAATATTATAATATGTCTTAAAGTTTGAATTGTAAAAAAAAAAAAATTATGTAAGTAACGTTATATAAAAATTTAAAAAATAAAACATATCTACAATTTACATAACTTAACTCTTGTAACAGTGTAAATTACATAATAATACCAAAATATGCTTAGTATTTTCAATTATAATTTATCTTGATCCATAGTAAACTTCCTTTTATTATTAAGTCGTACGTTATGTTCGTTTCGTTAATTAAATTACAATATCACATTATAGCTGTGTACTAGCTGTTATAGTTGTCAAACAAAATCGAGTAAATGAAAGAAATGGCTATAACTGATATATACAGTAGTAGAAAAAGTCACTGTCTATACAAATTAAGTCGTAATTTGTTTGTGATAAATTTTTATATTCTTTGCCTGGCATTCTAGATTTTCAGGTGTATATTGGAATATTGGAGCAACTTTGGTAATACATTGATTTGTCCCTAGTCTATTGTATGGTTTTAATGATAATTTTTCTTTAAATTATACATTCCATTCGGAATAGAACAACGACTATACTTTTGCTATTGAATACTTTCAATTATTGAGTGTTTGAAATGAATTTCTAATATGAAAAAAAAACGATGGTGATTTGTTGCGCAATAGAAAATTAAATAGCGTATAACAGAGAGTAATCATTGATATGCTTAAAACAAATCTAGGCGACTAGCAATGTAAGCGTTAGCGTCTATAGTAATATATTCAGAAACGTCTATCGTGGATTACATTTTATATACCATTTTTTTTTTTTATGCACAAACGAAGATCGAAGATGGACGATCGATCTTAAACATTAAATTATGTATAATTTATTCAGTCCTTGGTCATTTCGGTTGCAAAAATAATGTGATCGTTGCAATGTGCTGTCCTTTTGTGTGCGAGCAGAAGACTTCATCGTTATTTTCCGAAAATATAATTTAAAATTCGATTTATTTTGAATAGCTTTTGCAAACTTATATTTTGCAGACAGACGTTTATTATGTAACATTACAATATTTGAATAATATAATAATTATAATAATAAAAAACTTCCATTAATAGAATATGGATTTAATAATGTACTCGTATATACTCGTACGTGCAGAATTTTGCATAAATACACAACCTATATAAATATAATGTATTTAATTATGATAAGATACAATCTATTGCTGTGGTTATGAAATAAATAAGTAATAATAATTTTTGTATTGAACATTTTCACACGATTAAATCGTCCGAGTAATTTGTGATACTAAGTTTTTGATGTATCTTTTTTTTTTTAATTCTTAAATAAATATATAATAATGTTTAGACCTCGCAATGTTTGTTCAGCGTAAAACCAAAAATTATGAATTGATGAAAGCTATAATTGCCTAATTTTATTGTAAGCAACTAATTATAGCGGAAAAAAATTTTTAAATGTTTAACATTACATTCGTAACTTCACATCTATAATAATACATCAAAATAAATGACTGTATTATTGAAAATTCCTAAAAGATTGTCCAAAATAATGCACAATTTAAAAATTCAACACAAATATGAAATATTTATATTAAACTGTATACATTGTACATAATATATTTACAATTTGAGATGTCTATCATTTTTTGACAACAGAACTCATTTATTATAATTATTTTATATGGGAACAGTATTAGTTATCCTTTTTATCTATGTGGTCAGATTTTCACGAGCTATGAATTAAAAAATTACAAACATCAAGGTTTTACTCAAACTGTGTGTATTTATTGAAATCAAAGTTTTCAAGGATGAACACGATTTACATATTTATATTAAGTACAATTTTATTGATTTATTCATTATAAAATACTTTATGAATAGTAAACGCTATACTTAAATTAAAAAATAATAAATAGTAAGTATATCTAAATAAATATATTACCTAATTGTATTATGTTTCTATATTTGTAAAAAACAATTGGCGTTCATTTATAAATTAAGTAAAATAAATAAATAAAAACACATAGAAGAAATTGAATATTTGATTTCAAAATCGAAATTGCCTTATAAAATTATAATAAAATAATGTTATACAATTTTCCAATAAATAATTTCTAACTTTTCATTAATATAATCAGTAAAATATTTGTCATTTTATGCAAATTTTACGGAAGTAAAACTTACGTATAATATCTCAAAATGATATCACATACTTTCCGGATAAAAACAAATGTTTTAAGCCATTGTCAAACATTTTTTAGAGATCATCATAAATATATTTATTTCAGACATAAAAAAGCATAAACATGTTTGATATTAGTACATTTATAAACAATTTTTCTTTTACATTTTAACACACACAAATTCTATAGTATAAATTTTATACTATAAATGTTTTTAATTATATAAATTATTTGATAATCAAGTTTTAAATTGTTCTTAGTATAATATTTATCAATACAATTAATAACAAAATAATATAAAAGTATGTTCACGAGTATACACATAAACTACAACTTACAAGTCAATAAATATTTACAAAATTAACAGAAATAACAATAAATTATCTTTGGCTTATATTTTAGAACAGGGATCGGCGGCAGGTAAATTCTTTTCACGTAGATATAAAAATAGAGACAGACTATTTTAAGTTAAGCAAACTGCATTATTTTTACTCTAAAAAATTAGCTCCCATGAACTGCCGATAAGACTTCAAAATAGTATTATAAATTATGATACACACCACATGATAGACTGCATTGGTAGTTGCCAAAGTGCACGCGGGATCTAGATTGCCAACCCTCGTTCTAAAATATATTATAACTATACCTTCGCTATTTTTTTTATGCATTAATATTAAAATTAATATCAATAAAAAAATTTATTAAGTCTTACATATAACCTAGCTAAATTCCTATAGATTTTTTTTTTTTTAAACATATATTCTTTCGAACTATAATGCATTTTCAACTATCCGACCTTCATATTATATTTTTAAGACTAGAAAGGTAATTCACAAATCGCACTTCGAAACAATCTATGTATATATATATATTCACTAAATCGTATTGACGTAAAAACAAATAATAAATAAATAAAAATATAATCAACATAAGTAATTTATTTTGAAACTATCTTGGTAACATTTTCCGGTCTATAAATTAATCAGTAATCGCTTTATTACTATATACGCTGATGGTCGAGCTATAGCTATTACACGTTGTCGTCTCACGTAACTGCAAAACCTCACACTCCTGCTAACACAATAATCGGAGTGGGCCTAAAGTTACGCAGGACTCGTCAAATATATAATTGCCATACACACACACACACACACACACACACACACACACACACACACACACACACATACATTATCACACATATAAACGTACACAAACTCGAGTGCACATTTACACACACATACAAAAGCGTAATCTGTGCCGCTGAACGCGCTTGTCATTTTCGTATCCACTGCAGGATCCAACTGCGTTTCAAATAGATTTCGACTCACTGTTTCCGGAAATTTCTGGGTCTGAGACGGAATGGAAAAGTAACGAACGGCAGTGCTAGGTTCCCTTTTGGCACGTCGTACGAAACGTCTTCGACCGGAAGTAATGTGTACTTGTTCATCAGCGTTCCAATGGTGCAGAACGACAATAGTTGCACCAACTTGTACCCCATGCACGATCGTTTTCCACCGCTGAACGGTATGAAGTATTCCGGTTTCTCTAACCTCCCTTCCGCGTTTATGAACCTCTCCGGGCTGAAGTGTTCGGGATTGTTCCACAGTTCTGGGCTCATGTGTAAACTGTAATTGTTCAAGAACACGGTGGTGCCTTTCGCAATTCGTACGCCTATAAAATAAAAATAAAGCGGTAAGTAAATATGATTGCATAATTGCGTGGTACGTTGATTTTTGTAAAAATCAATGAGTGTTTGCGACTTACCATCGACCGACGTGTCTCTGTTGGCCAAATGCGGTACGATGGGTGATGCAATCAGCCGTAGAGATTCGTAAACGACGGCCTCGGTGTACGGCATGTGAGATCGGTCGGTGAGCCCAATTGATCCGGAAGCCCGGACCACGGCATCCGCTTCCTCTTGAATGCGCCGTTGCACGTCCGGCCTGTTCACCAGAAATCCGAATGTCTTGACGATAAAGTTCGTGATGGCTGCATGACCACCGATAATGTCCTCTAGCGAAAAGAGCCCGATGTTAATGTCGAATCCGTCGTCCCGGTCAGGCTGCGTGATGGCATCAAGTAAGTTGTCCACGAAATCCACAGGCTTGGTGCCTGGCACCCATGCAGCTTTCCTGTTGTCGAATATTTCGGTTTCCATGAAATTGCGAATTTTCGAGCTCCATGCTCTAATTTTTTTGAAATGCCAGTGATACAACGGCATCAAACTGGGTAGGAAGTCACAGGGTGCTCCTTGGTTTACTTCGTAAAACACTTCGTCGAAATTTCGAATAAACTCTTTGAACTTGTTGTAGGATCTGGAGAATCGGGTGGAACAAAAGTACGACATGAACACATTGGCACAAGTATGGAGCAACATGTTTTTGAGGTCTACACATTCGGTGTCGGCCATGGAATCTATGGTGTCTGTTAAATCGGTAAGTTCGGTTTTCAAACACTTGTCAAGTCGGGTGTACATGTTTGACGTGGTGTTGGGAAAAGTATGAGCTCTAAGTAACTCTCTTCGGGTTTTTTGTAGCTGAGACCAGTCGCAAAACGCCAGAGCTAATCAAATAATAATAATAAAATTAATTAATTAATTTTTTTATTTTAATTAAGTTTTGAATTGTGAATTATCGTTTTGAATTTTTTTTTTTATTTATTTAAATAAATAATTATACTTACAGTTGTTTTTATCGCCTTTGAACAACTGGTTGAACCGACGGAATGAAGGACGGCTATCGAAATGGTCGCCTTTTATCATTAATACCTCTCGAATGTTGTTTAATCCATTGACGACAACGCACGGTACCGATCCCAAGTCCATGCGGAAAACGGATCCCAAATCGGCCATGATATCATCGAAAACTCGATACGGAACTTTATATCGTGCCATCAGATATAAATGGCCAATTATCGGCCACGCTTTAGGTGCTGGTGGATCGATGAGACCCGCGTTATGGTCCACTTGTTTCGTTTTCAATTCGTCTCGAATCAAGAACAATAATACCGCAGTTAACACGAAAAGCAACAAGTAAGTTAAAGAACTGAATACAAACTCCATTATGTAATATTTATTATTTTTTATATTTAAATGTTATTAGAATTTATTTAGTTAAAATTAATTTATTATTTTTTTTTGATCGTCGGTAATCGCACAGCTCAAGCCTCAAATGTGTGTGTATGTGTTGTTGGTGTGGCTGTTAGATGTGTGTGCGGAGCTCTTGCGCTCGACAATTGGTGTGTCACGTTCAGATTTTCCTTTTATACCTAATAGCCACACTACCAGGATCAGCTGACTGAGAGCATTCAATAAGACAGATCGTGGTAATTTCCATTGCAAATCAGAATTTTTCCCTTTCATCCTGTTGCCTACCTTCGTGTTCACCTACAATATGTAAAATCCGTCGCTTCGGCTAGACGTACATATTAAACAGCCATCTTTGATCGGGCATGACGTAATCTATACACGGATGTTGCTCGTTTGGACTTAATTTTAATATGTTTAAAACTCCCTTAGTAAAAACAAAAAAAAATTACAAAACATCGCACAAAATATGTACTTGAGTGGTCTAATCAATTATCATATTATGTATTATAACAATTTTACGTTAAATGTTTAATCAAATAGTTATTATAAATTATTATTGCCCTTGCCATTATAGTATTGCTTATAAATTCTATTATGTATAAATTATAATAATTATAATAATATTACGCGAATTATCAGTAGTCTATAATAAAAATTACATATAAAAATATATGGACAATTTTAAGAAAAAAACTTCAACAACAATTTAACTCAAGATAATATAAAATAGTATAACAAATAAACTTATATTTCTGTAATATATTATTATGGTAAGCAGAGTTATCGTTTTAATATGTTTGTAAGCAAATTATATAACTTAGATTGTAAATAATTATTAATAACTATTTTATTCAAAATGTACATACCCATAACATATAAATTTTTTCTAAAATCATATTGTTTGATATTGCCTATTAAAATAAAATTTAATAGCAATACATTTTAATATATTAAAATAATGAAATGTGTTTTAATTTTAATATTTTATTATTAATTAAGCAATTTTTCATACATATATATTTTATTTATATATATCTATATTTATTATTTATATATATAATATCTATACATACACATATATATATACTCAATCCTAATGAAAATAAGATTTTCCAATGTTATTAATCTGAATATGATTTAGTATTTAGATAAAATTTGTAATTGAGGTTCAATTTTAAAAGTTAGTTTTTGTTTTGAAATCATACGAGCTGAATTTTCCAGTTAATAAAATTTTATAACCTACAATAGTTTGAGACACAATTTACTATCTCCATTACAAAAAACAGTTCTAAATTTTTATATTATAAATATAAATATTATATAATTTAGTTGTTTTCATACGTACATGTTAAAAAAATTATATTTATCATTTTAGACTTTAGTCAATATAAAAAATGATTTATTGTTTTTATTTAAAAAATAATATATAATATATAATATTACAATAAAATAATGATAGTAATGCGTTTTGATTTGAATATCAATGGTAAATAATTTATTCAGATTCAAAAATATGATCAACAAAAACTTTTACTTTTTAAAAATTTCAAGTAGGTATTTATTAAATTAAATAGAAAATTAAGAATTTTTTTTATTTTATTAAAAGTAGGTATTTAATTAAAATTACATTTAGTGTGATTAGATGCAAATAGTATAACTAAATGAAACTTAGCAAAAAATGTTATTTTTATATTTAAATTTTAGACTAAATTCTTATGAATAATACATTTACTTAAAGTAAGTTATGTACAATATTTTTTACAGTATAAAATCAAAAATAATTATCTACGATATTGTTTATTTAGATGCATTCTAAATAAACGACAAAGGGGTTAAATTAGGTTATAATCTGTTAAAATTAACTTAGATATGCGTAAATCAAAAAAAAATACTAGAAAAATTTGATTCGGAGGTTATTGAGAGAATTAGAGAAATGACTATAATGAAAAATATACAAACAATTAGAACATGTAGTAAAAAAAAAGTCATAATGATAATGATTAATGACCACAGGACAATGTTTATTGAATTATCAACTGCATTTAAATTTCAAATAGGAAAGATTAAGAAATTTTCAAATGCAGAATACCAATTGAAACTCAATTACAGAACAGGAAGATGTCAATAACTGTACGTGTAATCAATTGAAAATTATAAAATGTATAATGAAAATAAATTACAATCAGAGCTAGCAGACTCCGAAAAAAATTTTAAATATATTCAAAATGAATTATGTATAGCTCAAGTAAATATTTACTTCCTTTTTGCGATTTTAATAATATTATTACTAAAAAATTGATATTAATATTCATTAAAAATATTTTAAATTGTGTAACCATTATATATTCAAAACAAATTTCATTTTATGAATCATTGAATAAAATAATACATAAATCATTTATTGAAAAGTAACTCCATTTTATTCAGTGATGATGCTATTGCACCTTTTACCATATGGAAAACAATAATTTTTAAGTTTTCTATTTCAACTTGTTCACTGTCGCCAGTTATAATATAATACAACAATAAAGAAAAAATTTGTCAAACTTTTAGTCTAAATTTCAGATTATATCCATATTACCTACCATATTATACATATTTTATACTACCTATACCTACATAATACAGAAACGTATTAATGTATATTATATATCTACACCACGAGGTATTTGCCCGTCGAATTTCGGTTTTATTTATATAAGTCCCTTCTTTCTGCAAGCCATTGGACCTGCAACCAATATAATATAACAGAGGCGTTCTCAGGATTTTTCAATGGAGGGGGATAAAAGAAATTGTTACATGATAAACCGTAAGGGTTACCAAAAGTAGACAAAATGTGCATCACTAATATGTAAGAAAATAAAGAACCTTTGGGGGATCTATCCTCCATATCCCCCCCGTGAGAACGCCCATGTAATATAAAATAATATAGGTACTTTATAATATTGATGGTATAATGGTAACCGATCAGAAATTTATGTAGTTGTATTTATATTTTTAAGTTAAAATTGAATAAAAGGAATGGCATGATTAAAAAATTGTAGACATATTTTAAACACAACACAAGAAAGAAAAACTCTATAAAGTTAGCAACGAATTTGAAAAGTTCAAAATTAAATACAGGAAATAAAATGATACGAACAACATATTGTATATACACTTAAGAGGTATAAAAAAAAATTCTACGTGACACAAAATTATCTACAATCATATTAAAAATAAAAAATGTTAAAGCTGGAGCTAGAAAATGTATCAAATGAGTTGAAAATATTATGTTAAAAATAATTTATAACTACTTAGATAATATACTTTCAATAAAACAATAATGTGTGAAAGATATAATGTTAAAATATTTTCTAAAAAATAATAAAATTGAAAAAAAAGTTAATTACAAGATGGAATCTATTTAATAAAAAATGATTTATGTTGCTTGAAGAAATAAGTGAATGAGTTGAAGCAAAAAAACTATTGTAAATAAATGGAAATAAATATACTTAAAATTGAATTTTATGAGAGGGATTATCAACTACAACAATTTTATTTTATTTTCATAGTACTTATAAAGTTATTAATTATAGCATAAAACTTTTCTCTACAGTTAATGTAGTGTGTAGCAGAAGAATAAAATGTCTACTCGTATAAATAAAATTTTTTTTTACTATTCATTTAGAATGTATATTATTATTATTATTATTATTGATTCGTTTTTAAAACTTATAAGAATGGAGTGTATTTAAATTATTTTATTTTGTTTAGTCTACCATATTGTACCTATAGTAAAAATAATTATGATATATACGATCATTTAACGACTTTAAAAATTATCCGCTATATAATTTAAAGAGGGACTGTCATTAAATATACAGAAGGTTGTGTCTACAGAAGTCACTCTTTAAGTTAGTAAAAAATATCTCGAAAATTTAAAAATATAGTCTTTAAGTATATTTAAAAATTCCGAAAATCAGATTTCGATTCACTGCGTTTTATTGATGAATAAAGGAGGGGGTGAGCATACTTGGTTAATCACTTTGTATTGTATAAGCCAGTGACTCTTAAACTTTTTGTCCTAACCACCTAACTTGTAAAAAAAAAAAAAAAAATGACGGCCCCCAAAGGAACGATATTGCCCACTTAGGGAAACGCTGCAGATATAAACACACATACTATAAAACACTATATAATATATGTATCCAAAACTTAATAATACTATATTATTATTTCTACTCGTTACGTATACGATATAGAACTGGATGGCCGTGCTCTACGCGACAGCTCGACATTGGCCGATTGTATTGGGGATAAAAACGATAAATACGCATAATATTACTATATTTGCCATTATGATTACGGTTGTAAATTTGTACTCGCACAAGCGCCGGACGCGGGGAAACCGCGGCGCGATCGAGTAAATCGTATACGCAAAAATGCGAAATCGACCCGAGCGCGCGGCCGACGACGGTCTCGCGTAAAAACACACGCAAGTAGATCAGGGCAACACCTGAATAATATATTATTATTGTTTGGCTTGAATATATACACGCGACGTTGGTGGTAGTATATTATTATATAGTAGTCTGCAGTAGTAGTAGTAGTATTATAGTAGCATAGTAGTAGTATATTGGTATATATATATATAGTATAGTGTAGAGCGTGCTATATAGATGGCGGGTAAACCTGGTAGGTATATGTATATAAGTATACGCGATCGAGTTCCAGAAATAACGGTACAAATCCGTTGTCCACGATCGTGATTTATTCATCGGCCGTGTCGCATAATATAGTATAATAGGTATAATAATGATAATTATAAATATATAATATATAACACGCCCGTGCAGCACGCACTGAAAGTACACTGTGTTATTATTTTTTAATCGTTATGATAGATATTGTTATTATTATACTATCGATCGTAATAGGTATATTGTATTAAAAAAAGCACCTCAACGTTGTCTGCGGTCTACCCTTCAGACGGAGGCTGCGACACGCTAAGTACAAGACGTCTACGAGTACACGCGGTAATGCACACGCTCACCTAACCTAGGTAAGGAATATTTTCGGAGGGGTTGGTCTAGATACACATTAAATTTAATTCACAATATTTATCTTAAAATTGTTTTATCTTTAATTTCGTGGGTTGTTTGAACACTCAAAACACCCCCCCTCTCCCTTATCCACGCCCATGCGCATACTATATACGAGTAGGCAAGTGCGCAAGAGTAGTAGTTGTAATAGTAGGTTGTATAATATGATATTATATAGAGTACATGTAAAATATTTATGGTCGTTCGTCATTAATCGTATACGTTATTATTCGTCGATACCTTATAATATGACATTGTAATATTATTTTGGACGATTTATGGTGCGTTATATTATTATAATTATATTATAGGTCAGTACGACACGACCGGCGACGGCGACGGTCGGGGGTATTGGGTTACGATGTGGATAGATAAGCCGCCAAAATTATCCACCCCATGGTTAATTCATGGGTATTTATCATTTTTTTTTTTTTTTTTTTGTTATTACGAAGCTCGCGTGTAATGCGCGACGACCGGAGCCTGATTAAAAATCAAAACACGAGTCGGAGAAAATTACGATGAGGACCGCGTGCGGGGAGAGGAGAAAACTACGAGAGAGTGCGGGCAGCGTTTAGAGAAAGAGGGAGAGAGAAAATAAAAAATTCAAAATCCCGAGCTGTTCGTTCCGAGAAAGGGTAGTCGCACCGTGACCGATTTAACGCTAATTTTGCATAATGCATCGTATTATGATTGCGCGAGCATTATTACATACGAGTAACAGCCGTGTACGGTGTACCTTTACCTAACGCATTATTTTAAAATGTCGATTTGACTGTCGACCGTTACGACGGGTTACAAAAGACGTTCTGGACAATATTACGGCCCGCTGAAATGTAGTTGGTAACGTAATATATAATATTGTAATCTGGAGTACAGTCTGTCCCGATGTAGAGATTATAGAAACTATCGAATAGTTTATTTCAGTTTCGAGGATTCGTAACCTGCAAACTGAATTATAATATGATGTCAATAATTTAAGAAGCGTTCGGACAAGAGAGTTTAGTGTTTACAGTTGGTCTGCAACTGGACAATTTGTCTGTATACATCACTATAGTATAATACAGTCAATACAGACGCTTTATTTGTATGTATTATTTTGGTTTAGCCGCGACAATATTATCGTAAAGTATTTATGAAAAAAAAGAAAGGCAATACCTACACAATGGTTACAGAAAAGATCTCTTTTGTATCGCTGTCTTAATTATAGTAGTGATAATGAATTATTTTACGCGGGCAACTTTCAATTAGATATTGCATATCATTATAATAGTAAGTATACAAACAAATATATTTAGTAGTATTTTGTATTTTTTTCTGTGATAAATTGTCACGGTGAGTTTTTACAATCGTTAAATATTTGTTACATATTTTATAGACACACCAAACGCATGCCGAGATATAAAAAAAAACGTATTACCATAAAGACGTCGATTTTAAATTTACCGTTTACGATATTTCTTCGTAACAACAAATGATCTTATCAATGGATTTCAGTTAAAATGCTTCAAGGAAATTCCCGGTGACTTTCGTTCAACCGTCACTACTGCAGCAGTAAGCAATATAGGTAGGTACGTTTAAAACTGTATTATTTCACTCAAATACGTGGAAATTCATTAAAATGTATTTTGTATTCATTTTCGAGTATAGACAATAGCAAAACAAATATTTTATTTTGACCCATATAATTCTTCGTGTTTTTGTGTTCCAGATATATCATGGTGATACAACGAATACTTTTTTAACGAGATTGAAACGTATAATTTAATTTAAGACAATAAGACAATACGATATTAATACTATTATTATTTCGTATTGCGATATTATAAATGATATTATACAGGATCGTATCACGTGATTCAGAAGAGCGATGTTATGATACCTATTTATAATTTAAAATAAAAAAACAACTGATGTTTCCGCAACGACTGTCGACTTCATTTTTTTTTTTTTTTAAAACGAGAGTAGATTTGAAATACTTTATCAATATATATTTCATACGTTGCATTGTATCATTTGTATCTGGATTTGTTAATATATCGTTTTTCGCATAGGTGTTTTAAATTTGGATTATTTAAATATATAATATCGTAACCATATATTACGAAGACTACATAACTATTTACTATACAAATTCACAATAATAAAAAAAATCTTGAGCGGATATCCATTGTATTATTGATAGTTTGCCGTAATATTTACTGATAGATAATATATATTCCGTTTGCATTGTCGACGGGAAATTATATAAGGTGGAGGTACTCATCGGCTGTTTAGCTGATCTTAGCGATTTGTATCTAGTGATCTACGGCAGTAAAAATATATAATAATATGGCCATCGATGTTCGTAATTTTTTGTGCGTTTGTGATTTTCGTATGAAAGTGTTTATGAAAAAATGACCCAAAAAAAAAGTAGTAAACATTCGTTGTTGTGATGTTGTCACGCCATCGTCTATACGTATTGCAGTTGTATCTAAACGATATACGTATTATAGGTACATTACGTTTTTATACGTATCTGGCTCATTAGGGTGTACATAATAATATATTATACACGTAGAAATACCGAAAACAGAAAAAACATGTTGACGCATTGACGGACGACGACGACGGAATATTTTGAGTGTTGTACAACGTAACGATTTAACTGGTAAATCGTATTGTATTATTCACCCACATTTCTATGTCCTTGGGACTAGAAAACCAAAACAAACCTAAATAATAATGATAATAATAAAAAAAAAAAAACCGAGAGAGAAATGAAAAACAACTTACGCGAGCTCGCGCGCATTTAGTCTGCGGAGGGCCGCGGAGACTACCTATAACGCTTGCGGGTGACGTATACAATATAGGTAAACACAAGTACACAATAACAAAAACGGATGTAAGATAAATGACATTAATATTATGTACGTATGGGCGGCGGGACACGGGAGGCATTATTATAATATTACCATCACGTGTTTGGGCGTACCTATACGCGAAAATAGCGGTAAATAGAAAACAGCGACGGCCTCGTAAAACAATAACACGCGGGTAATATTCGGTGGGCCATTTCGCGCGAACAGCATTTAAATAACAATAATAATAGCGAGAAAAAAAACCCGCGTCGAATCAATAAAATGACTAAATGACATACATTTATACGCGTTTTGTACGTCGGTTCGCACAACGAATATAATGCTCTATATTAAAACGAACGCGTTATAATATTATTATAATTTTAACAGTGACACATATAATTTTACTAATAATGCGCTCATACTATAATTGAGTTATATATCATACATCACAGGAGACGTATCCAGAGCGGTAGGGGTTGCTCGCAAACCGGGCGGTAAAAGTTTACGAGCGATTAATTTATAAATTGTAGAGTTGGCGTGTAACAGGCGAATAATACCCCCGGTCGGTATGATTTCCCTAGGTTAATACGGTTTTCCACGGTACAAAATTTCTAGTATATTCGTAACCCCGGTAAGAAGTCCAAGGAGGTATAGATATCCTAGGAATATTATACCCGGGGTATAAATTTCCTAGGTTTTTCATACCCCGATGGAGGTATTATTACTATAATAGGTCAACTAGGATATTTGTACCCTCGGTATATAATTTTAGGGGTTATAAATATCCTAGGATTTTTGTACCTGGGGTACTATTAACCTAGGAAAATCATACCCCGGGGATATTATTATTTGGAGGTATAGTTTTCCTGTCACACTGGCGGTGGCAAAATGCGCGGAAAACAAAAAAATAAAATCTGAAAAACAAAAACAGATAATAATATAATATAATCCTGAATTACAATTATATGTTATTATACGACTCCTACTACACTGCTGAACATAGCCGTGCGTAATGCTGCTGTCAACAATCTGGATCACGCGCGTTATTTAATAACCATTACGATTTTTCGGCGTCCCGTACGAAATTATATAACTTAGATCGGAGGCACGGATATAGTATAAATATGGATGTGTTGATGTGTTTCCCAGCGTTAGTTCTAACATATTGTTTTGTCGGATTGTGAAATGCACGGCCGCGAAGGGTCGAAGTATTATATTATTATGTAATGAAAATATCGATTTTTGCGCGTACCCACATATATATATATAACGCTATAACGGAATAGGCCAATATTTAGTATTAGATACATGCAAGCAAAAATTGTCCATAGTTTACAATATAAACTTAATAAACATCACACGGATAAGAGTCGTAAACAATAGGTAAACATGTTAAGAATTAATCTATTGTATACCTACGAGTATATTAAATTTATAACGAGTTATTTATTCAACGAGTCCGGAGCAGTGCTGTTTTCAGAAATTTTCCACTGGGGTGAGGGTTTAATTATCATTAACAGTGGACGACTTCTCCATCACCGTAGATGAAACTGAGACTTAGAGACCTAAGCTCAAAAATAAATGTATTGTATAATACGCCACGGAAAATGTTTTCCTCGATGTGCTCCAGAGTTCCGTTCAGCTATGAACGAATATTAGTTACAACAGCGCAATACGATTTTTAAAATTTGGCCATTGATATTTAAATATTTAAAGGAATATCGTCAATTTATTGACATATAACGATGTATATTGGTAATATTAAAATTAATATACATACAAATTATCATTTTTAAATAATAAATTTAATTTTACAAGTATAGTTGACGAATGACGACCAATATATTTTTCATATTCGTATATCTGTTTTGTATTTTACATATTATTTTATGTAAGTTCGAATTGTATTACATGTTTTTATGTACAAAATAATTTTTTAATTACAATATTACTGTTGGGTAATTTAACTGAAGGCTTACTTGCTGTACATGCAATGGTACAAATATTTGACAGATTAGATACTCACCAAGTCCCTGCATACAATACTCTAGCGAATGAACTTTATAATACCTAATAGCCAGAGTATATTATGTATGTACAAAATATACATTATACATAAAACGTAAATACATAATACATTTTTTTTCTACAGTCGCATACATAATATGGTATACTTATAAAAAGTAGAATTTTGACTCTTTTTGACACTGTAGTGTCGTATTTTATGTATTCAATCATTCGTACGGTGTACGAAAAAGTTAAAGAATTTTTCAGATAGAATATTGCACAGTACTATCACTGGTACTGATCCAGTACCGACAACAGGACCAATATTATTGCCGTTGACCGTTGGTATAACCACTGTTGCGGCAGTGTGGAAATATTATTATTATTTTTTTATATTGTAATTTAATTTTAAATTTATGTAGTCGTTGACCTGGTTCTATTTGGATTCGCATCGTAAGTTACGTGTAAGAGTGTCAATAATAATATATGCATAACATGTGACAATGTTACACCAATTGTTGACTACCTATGGGTTTTGTCCGTCCTATATAGTATATACATATCACGATTACGGAATTTTTGTACGCTGTGTTTTCGCCATCTTCGGGATGCAATCGCTGAGTATAATAGCTAACTGCTGACAAAGTATTGAGAAGTCTCTTTAAACATAATAAATGCACTTGACCGTTGAATAATCCTTCGATATGCACCACCCCACGGTACCAGTTAAGTCTTATATTCTTTTAACATATATTATAAGAAATATAATATAGCCAATAGTCAATATGAAATCCTCCATAACTTATCGATATAGCAGAATAATTTTGTTTGATAATGATTTTAGACGGGATATATTGACTTTTGGGATGTAAAAGCTCATTCGGCTCCCATTTTTACAAAAATGTTCGGTTTTTTAATTCCCAACACACTTCAATGTAAGCATGTAACGTTCATTTAGTCCTCCATTAAAAATGTTGGGACTAATTTTGCATCAACTCTTTTCATGTCCAATTTAATATTCAATGTACAGTAGATATTTTTAATATAACAATTGATATCGGTGGAGATTGTTATAGTGAGAATAAAAAAATATTGATATGAAATTACCATCGATTTATCAATTAAATTTATAAGTTTATCAATAATGTAGTAATAAGTATTTATAATTCTGTTGAGACGTTGAGTCTACAATCATTATTTTGAAAAGTTTTAACTAAATTATATCAGTGTAAGAATAGCTTTTTAAATAAAAAGCTATAATTTTGCAATTTTATAATTCTAATTTTTTTAAAGGACAACATACTTTTTTATTTCATATTCCTAAGGCCTGAGCAAAACTTTGTTTTTGAGAACTCCGATACATACAATGTATTTTTTTTTTTTTTTTTTGAGTATTTAATTATTTATAAGTATTATTATCTAAAGATTTGAAGATATTAAGAAAGTAACTGATTAACATTTTATCAGGCACCTACATCTGTGCCACTTTTCCGCTCGTCTAAAGTTTAAATATTTATTGCTAACTTACTTACTATATACTCGTTCATAATTCAGTTCAACAACTTAAAAATTATTGAAAAAAATCATAGTATATAATTAAAAACAAAATTAACATTGTGACACGTGATGCGTACAATCATTTTATATTATACCTAATTATAGGTACCTATTATGATAATAACTAACGTTAAAATCAAGTAGATCATCAAATTTAACAGTGACGAGTATACGAATTACACACGATAAGTTATACGTGTTATATTTATAACATCAACTCCAAAATCTCGACAAACAGCATTTATAAGCAATTGTCATTTAAAGTTACGCAATTCGTATACATAATCGTTCGTTTAATGGACTTATTTATAACGAAATACTTTCTACACTTTTTCAATAGAATGAAAAAAATAAATACTGGAAATAAAAAAAAAAAATTATTTACTGTGTATTAGTACATTTATATACATAAAACATAAAAGTATAGGACTCAGATTTTAAACCATATGATTCTTTTTTAATATATTATGAGATTGAAATCTAATTTTTATACATAAATTCGTTTCACATCATTCTGATTCCAAATAAACCAATTTATTTTTGCTTTTTTTTGGCCTTTTTTAAGTAAATGCTTTTTTTGTTTTGTCTTTTTTTTTTTGTTTTGTCAACTATTCAAGCTGTGAATTTTTTAAATATTTACCTATATTATAAGTTATAATATTGTTATAAAAATAAATAATTAATAAGAAATGTAAAAATCCAAAATGCGAATATTGGGTTATTATTGTTTTCGTTATCGGCTTGTTTATTATTTAGTATTAGGTAAACGTATAGATTATCGATCTACATAATATAACCTACAGTACATATACAGTCAGTATGCCAATAACATCGATATCGAACATTTCAAAATTTAAGATTTAGTGTTATAATTTGAAACCTTTTGTATGAAGTATGCACAGATTACTTCAGTGGATATAGAGAGTTCATTTTCTACGTATATAAAAATATTCTGTTGGACAATAGAGTTAGTTTCACTACTGAAAATCTAGGGAAACACAGGGTACCTAGTTAATTCTTTTTATAATTTAAATTAATATTGTTTCGATTTTTTTTGTTGATTTTTGTTACTAGTTTATGATAATGTTTGGACATGCTCTTTTCTTTTTTTCTTTTAAATAAATACCTATGCTTCTTTTTTTTTTTTTTAAACAATCGTGCATAATATGTGCCTTTTCAGTTGCTTATTATGGTATATAATCCGAGCCCTACGTATGAGTAATAAAACAAATTAATAATTTAATTATAAGAACAAAATTAATTAATGCCATAGAAAAAAATTCTATTTTCATGTATTTCTGTAGTTGCATATTTAACTAAATATTACTACTAAAATTTTTTTTAATAAAAACCATGTACTTACTCGTAGTATTTATACTAGTATAAGTGTAATGGGTAGTTAAAAATAGTTTAAGTGTCTAACTATAATGTTATAATTACAAATAATTGATTGATATTTCAATTCTAAACAGTTAATTATTCCTAAAATGTTTATTTAAATTCTTTGATAATTTATATAATTATTATTTATTATACTTGTGCAGGACTGCAAAATAGTAGCATTGTAATATTAATACAGAGTTAATACATTCTATAATTATTAAATGTTCAAGTACATACGTATTTAATTACTTACCTTACTTGACAGCTATGTTAAAGTATAGGTAATAACTTATAAAGTTATAAATATTACAAAATATTATTATTACAACTATAAACTATATTTATATGACATAAGATATTTTATTAATTTTTTAGCAATAGCTTATCAATTTTAGCATTTTAATTTTTTTGTAGTGATTTTAGATTCTGAGCGAAGTGATGAATGTAATAATTTTTTTCACTGTCTTTTTTATCATTTTAAATTTTTAGGGTGGTTTCTAGAAGAAAATTAGACCTTGAAACTCTGGAGAGAGGATTTAAAAGAATTAGATCCAAAAAAAAAAAAAATTCAAAAAAATCAAATCAATTTCATTAAAAAAAAATATTAACTATATAGAATATAGGTGTTACTATTTTTACTAAATAGGTATACATACTTGTATTTACGACTAAACAATAGACATAGATTAATTTTCCAAATATTTTGAATAATTTTAAGCATTTTATTTAAAATAAACGTATAACTTAATGTATTAGGTATATTTAATAAATAATGAATTAAAATAACAATATAAATATTTAGTAAAATATGTACCTACTGATAGACAGTGAACTTAAAATGATTTATCATTGAATTCAAATTCCAACACGTCCGTAACAGTGACCTAGTAAATTACGATGTATTTGACAAAATTTATGAGAATTATTGCGGTAATTTTTAATTTTTAAAGTTTTATCATAAATAATTCTTACAGAAGAAAAAAAAAATTAATTATATTCATGTATAGATTTTTTATAGACATTATACATTACAATTTGGACGAAATAAGATGTTTGAAAGAAGAATAACGATTTTAGTTATTTAATACTTTATTTACTTTACAAAAATATTCAGTATGTGATTTAACAATTTTTCAGTTGAGACTCGACACTTTTACGTATATTATTATATTTTATACAAAGTCGTTTTCGTCCTATTTAAATTGGTTTTAAGGTATTGAATATTTACACCATAAGTTTAAAAAAATTTCGCCATTTCTTCAGAAATCTAATAAGTAAATAAAGATTTATCACTGAATTTAAATTTAACATAACATGACATTAACAAAGATTAATAATGATTACTTATTTAATATTTTTTAAATTTTCTATTTTTGTCTTAGTAATAACTTATGGGAAAGAATGTATTGATTTCACAATAATATATTTTATCTTTTCAGTTTTGTTTGTCATAATTTTTTTTCAAGATTTAGTGCTTCAAATGTTTAAACGATTGTAAATTTTATTTAATTTGAACAAAAATGAATCATAGCTCTAGTAATTAGATAATAGTAAACTATATTATTATATTATAATTTGAGAAATAGAGTTATAATTAAACGATAATCATAACTATAAATTATTAATATGACTATAAATTTACTAATAAAACAATTTTATTAATTCAATCATAATAACAATTTAAAATATATACAAAACTCATTAAATTAATACATGCCCAATATAAGTACATAAAGATATTTATAAACATATAATATAATTTAAAACATATACAGTTTTAGAAAATTAATTTCTTTTAACAGTATTATACACAAAGATCTTTTATAATGAAAAATATAAATTGTATTGAATAGATTATAGAGCAGTGGTAACAAAATATAATTTCCAATCAGCACATTGTTATAAAATACCTAATTAGTAACGGCCAACTTTCTATAAACATTATTTTCTTCTTCATAATGATTAATTTTAGGATAAAAAAAAAAAAAAAATGCTATAAGAAAAACAAACATTTAAATAATATTTACAACGAGACATTGAAATACATACATTTTTTTTAGAAATTATATTTCTTTATTCGAAAAGTTTCGTTTCGGTTAATTTTATGTTTGAATTGAAAATTTATTTTTATTATTTTTATGAATTTAAATAAATATTTTAAAATTTTCAATACACATCCTTAACATTATCATCGTGTATCTTCCGAGATATAAAGAATATTATATAATTATTAAATATTAGGTTTATACATTATTGAAATTTGATAATTGATAGTACCTATATTAAATAATAATTATTATCTTTATTCATTACAATATGATGAACAATGATTATGTATACTCTAATTTATAATAATTAATAACTGTCTAATATTATTCATTGTTTCAATTGTAACGTAAAACTCCGAGACATATATCATATAATCTTCAGTTGCACATGTATATAGAACATAAATAATAAATGATACAAAAATATTAGTAATAATAATTACTATTGAATAATACTACCTAAAAAAAAAGTATATATAAGTAGACTGTATAAATCAATTGTCCAGTTATTTAAATTTAATCTTAATTTGTTTTTACCATAATGATTAAATGAAAGTAGGTACTAGGTATATAGCCATATTGTTTGATACAAAATAACATCTACATTTAATTTATACACAGTTTGTTTTCAAACAAAAATAATGTTTTTGTAAACATATTCATTTGTTTTGTTTTTAATTTCATACGATTTCAACCTTGAATTATTGATCTATTATGATATTCAATTTCGATTCAAGTAAAAAAAAAATATAAAATATTTTTTTACAACTGCTCTACTAAATAACTTTGAATATATAGATCATTCTGCTATAGTAGGAACACCAGGAACGCGGTAGAACCTTGGAGACATAATAAAATCCAATACAAACCGTAAAGAAAATAAAGGAATTAATACTTTTAAAATTATTCAGAATACCTACTGTATTAATACATACGAAAATAGTATTTAAAAGTATACCATGATCTATCCATGTATAAGTAATTCTATTTGGTAGATCATTTCACTGTGTCTGCTACACAAACGTCTTGAATATTTCATTGAATGTGTTTAGAAAAAATAAAAATAAACAAAATTAGAATTTCACAAAATTGAAATAGGTGAACTGATTTGTTGCCCCATTTATTTTACAATACGTGGGGATTCAATATATTAGAAGATATACGTAGTCTACCTAAACAAAATTACGCATTAATAATTAAAACTCATTTTATTTATTATTAACTACAAATTTACTATAGTGTCTTTTAATATTTAATTCTTCATAATTTCATTAAAAGGAACATCTCATCCACATTGAACTCGTCATACGGCAATTTTAATATGTGCTACTTCTTAGAGATATGGACCTGCTTGTTTATAAATTTATAATTGCAAAAATGAGTTTCCACCCAATAATAGGATTTAGTACGAATCTCAGAGAAAAAAAATACAAAAGAATAAATGCATTAAGCAATTATTCAGAACTTTATATTAATACTTAGAAAGTAAGTTTGAAAAACTATCCAAGTAGGTACTTATATAAATAATTTTAATTAGTTGATAGCTTTTCTGCATCTATACAACATGAATGTCTTGTTAGTTCTGCTCAAAACATAAAATAGCAAGCTGATAACAATGCACTAAAATCGGTGGTATTAAGTTTAACCCCAAACACACGTTGCACGTGTCTTATTTTGTGCTTCCCGATGTATAGGCAAATATTTAATATGTAAACAGTAATTTAAAAGTGAATTTAGACGGTTCATTTATTGTACACACATCACATGTATAGTAATTACTGTTCTATGTAAACTATAATAAATATAAATTAAACAACATTATTGGTTAACTTTTGTATATATTTTACACAAGATTATGACAATACACTCGTATTTTTTTTATTTTTTATTTTTTTGGTATACAAACGCTTATTAAAATGTCCAACCAATGATAATGTATACGTGCGTTTATCCAAATAATCATAACAAAGTTATCCACACTCGTCCACTATCACGTAGGGTATCACCGACGAGAAGATATTACCTAATTTGTTCATGTGCAATACGGTAAAATTTGACGTCTTGCGTGGTACGCAACACCAACTTTCGGCAGAGGTCTGTAATTCTACATCGGAATGCACTGGAATCGATGGACTGCACTCTCCCAAGCAGTAGTAAAACGTAAATGTTCTGGGGGCTAGGATCCAGTCCCAACCAATGTCAGAGAAGTCGATCATTACCGGGTACCTGCTGCACGTCGATGACCCTGCAGACTTTGATTCCCGTCTGTTACGATATCCGTTGTGGGTGTGCACCTCCAAGTACGGGATCTACAGAACGCATGATCACGGTAAGTCGATCGAATTAAACAATATTAGACTACCTATTGTAACTATTATTAAAAAGACGAATGTAATGTTACGTGTTAGGCCAAGGGCGTATTTGAGGG
>VUJU01002365.1:0-38241 GCA_009835225.1 Aphis craccivora
GCCTATTACAATATCTTATTATTACGTATAAATACTATAATTATTTATTACATCGTTTAACACGTGCTGTAGGCTTATACTGAGCATAGTACCGAGGGTCGTCATGGTATCTTTCTTTTACATTCCGATGGATCATCAACTTTTTCACACACATTATTGCGTTTTACGTATTTCTAGTCTATATATTCATAACTTAAGTATGAGTATTATTATACCCATACCTACTTCAAACCCTTTTCCTCTCTCTCCCTGTATTTGCGTGTATACATGTTTAATCTACTGCAAGTACGCGTGACCAATAGGCGATAATATATCATAAAAACGGATATATATTATATAATATTTTGAAATTATGTTTAGACTATGGTAATATAATTAGTATTCGATGAAAATTTTAAGTATCTACTGCAGCTATTCATTTTTGAAAAATAATATAGGTGTATCGCGTAAATATTTCTGTTTTTTTTTCCGATTATTTTTAAGAGTGTGCCTATTTAGAATTTAACTTTTGACTATCTAAAGTACCTACACGTTTTGTTATTTAAATGTTTATATTACTTTTATAATATGTATATAATATTATAATGTATAATGTATATTATTATTCAATATAATATGATAATATGTAGTTCATACGTCATACCAATAACGAAGGTCAACACCATTTGGGGTTGACCGATATGTATTTGTCGGGTATTTTTAATCGTGGTAAAAATTACCTTTTACTTACGTCATACAAAACGTACTGACGCATTAAAAACCACTATACTAGCCTATAAATAATGGTTTTCAAGTCATTGAACCGACTTTGCCAACGGGTGTAAATAAATGGATACTGAATAAAGTCAAGGCGAATGAGACTGGTTTTAATTTTCTTTATGCATATTATATGAATAAACTCTATAAATACCAGGTATAATATACCTATTGTTGTATTAAGTCATGTGACATATTAAGTACCTATTCTTAATTTGATTATATTACTGTATACATCATGCGCTTTAAAATTTTTTCTTAAATGTAGGTACCTAATTATAATTTAAAACAGAATTTTGAGAAACCAATTATCAATTCAATCGCGTCATAATTATTTATTGAATTACATGTAACATATATATGGTTTAAATGAATGATTAATATAAATTTATATTATATTTAACCGATATAATATTATTATCATTCAATGATAATAATGAAAAACATACATGCATTATAAATTGTTGGCCAAATATAATATAGGTAACTAAATACGGATAAAGAGCCTTTTAGCAAGACTAGTCATTAACGGCGTGATAAAAAATTTAGTTATTTTTAATTGAGTTATATAACGGATGTTATTATTTTTTTTTTTTAATTAACTTTAATTTAATAATTCAAACTGTTTTCCATAATATATATTATTATTAAAATCATTTAATTAATTTTGAAATCATATCGGGTTCATTTTTTAAAATAAATATTATAGACTTAAAATTTATTTTGTTTTATAAAAAAAGCGGTATTAGTGATTTGTATTAAACATTTTTAATATAATTTTTTCACAATTTTAGACTTATTTATATTTGGTACACATATGTATAATATATTTCTACAATGTCCACATTCTGAAATGTATATTTTTATCACACATTGTACAAAGTGGTCATATACCTACTGGATATTAGTTTTTAGTTTTTTACCCAACCGCACAAGACGTCCGCGTTTCGCAGTTTTAATGTTCGATTGTACAATGTGACTTAGAACCTAATAGACCTAGTATGAGTAGTAGGTACCTATTTAGAATAACAACCGATTAATGATTTTTTTTTTCCCATTATTAGCTAGGAAATTACACCACAATGAGCAATGGCATAATTATATATGTATTAAATTTTAGACATATCTACTTTATATTTTTAAATCTTTGTACTGAGTTATAAATAGGTATAATTGTAGTAGAATAAAATATTTATAAAAATTCAAATTTAACATATTCAATGTTTTGACTTAATGGCAAGGTTCCAATATAGGTACACTTGATACGTCATATTGTATGTATAGAAAGTTATCAGAGCGAGTTATCCAGTTTTTCCTTTGTGATTATATACGTTTACTGTTTTTCAAAAGAAAATATTTGTATATACTCGTTCAAATAATGTATTACGTTAAACAATCAACATGTATAATCGGACATTGTAGCGTAAAATATACAATTCAAATGGGTCACGTAGATAATTATTGTACACTAAAAAATTATGTTAGTATTTTGTCCGGGCATTTTACAAAATGATTAAACACAAAAAGCTATCGTGATGCAAGAAATGTAAATTAGGTATTCATTTCTGTCTTCCATATTGATAATTATTTATTTTTATGATATGATATAAATGTTAAAAAAAGTCATATATTAAATTGAAATTTTAATTTAACTATTAATTGTTATACTACCATATAGTATAGGTACTGTAATAATGTATATAGATACCTAATTAAAAACTTTCCAAATTTTTTATTTTTTTTCGCTATACTTACACTATCTTGACAGTTTGTTGTTTACACAGTTACACCTGTCATATCCTTGACCTCCTAGCCCCTAGGTTTGAAAATTTTCTAACCGCTTTTCTTAATATCAGAAATGTTATTGGTATATTGCTTCAATCTGGACAAATGACTCTTTGCATATTTCTATTAGTTTCTTATATAAAGTTGTTGAAGTTTGCCTTCAGTAGTTCAGAAATATCAATTTTATAATAATTATTGCATTTATTTAAAAAATCAAGTTTTAGTTAAGCGTTATAATATGATAAAAATAAAAAATATTATTAAAATTACGATGACTTCTAAAACATATAGAGTAGTATTCATTCTTAATAGAGAAGACATTATTGGTTTAACAATTAATTAATATATCATTAAAAAATCCTTACAGTAATGTTTTAATATTTTGCCGTTCAGTTCATGTTCAATTATTGGTTTTTACCTCCATAACCACTAACCAGTTTACAAATGCACGTCATGAATTATTATATATATCACTGTATTATATAAACATAATATTCAATAGTATTTTTTCAACAACCGAAACAATAAATTTTTCAAAAATAATTCCACTGATTATATTATTATAATAATTTTTTAATAATTTGTAGTCATTTTTAACTTTGATCCACTTTTTAACAGTTTGACTTCTTATAATATTTTGTTATATTTTAACTCACTTAACATACTGTACTTGCATATTCTTTTCTCAAAAGCATTTTTCATGAAATTCTAAATATTTATTGAATAAAATAATTATTTTAACAATTTTCAAAATAAACTAAACGTGTAAAAATATGGACAGTCCGTTGAATCTTGTAATTTCAACTGATCTGAAATACTATAATTTTATTATTATATCTCCAGTCTAAGTCAAAGGCTTGATCAAACATGGTATCAATACTTAGATACTATATTGCCTAACATATTTTGGATACTAGTTTAAGTGGAAGTAATCAATAATCATTTTCGTCGTACAGACATCACTAGGTATCCAAAAAATGTCTACTATTTATTTTTATATTTTTGGTTCTTCTTTATGAAAGTATAAAAATGTACGTTGTCTTTAAGCAATTGAGTACTGTAAATAAGGTTGTTGGGCTCATCAAACCGTTTCTCGATAACCAATAGAACAATTTTTCGAATAAGTTATCCCTCTATATTAGCTCTATTTATTTTCATTCTACTACTATTTTACACTATTCGACCATCCAATCGCTAAAATTGCGTATTGAATTACACTATTGTGGCGTATTACGTATTGGCCATTGTGTAATAATAAAAAAAAAAAATTAACGCCAAGAAAATGTTGCGTAGGTATATATGATATTAAACAGAGAGTATGTATAATACTGTATGTTAAATCTATGTTATTATTAATATAATTATTAAAGGCTTACCTGCAACCTTATGTTTCCAGATATTATATTCTTATAGCCTTGAAGCACAATTGCGACGAACGGCACCGATGGTCGATCAGTTCATCCAGTCATCCCATTAAAAAATATTATTATGAATACTTTATATTGTTGATAATCTACTTGATGCTTAAGCGCAAAGCCTATGTAGGTAGGTACGCAATTTTATTTATGGAAAAAATTCTACCTATATTTTAATATAATAAATACGTACGGTTGTGAAATGTCTACTAGTTATTTTTCTATAGGATAGTTATTAGAGCTTTGTAAAAATAAAAACAAATTGCATATTTTTTTTTTTTTTATATTGCGACACGTATACATCGAATTTTAAGTATAGGTATCTACTATCATGCTTAACGGTGTCCATTATTAATGGTCAAATGTTTTTATGATGAGATATAATAGACCATAATCAATGTAGATATATTATAGTCCCCTAAGCCATAAATAGATACTCTCAGAAATTTGTGACGATTATAATATAATAGGCATTATTGGGCGAACAATTATTTTTATTTTAGACATCAAAACGTGTGTGTCGTGTGTGTGTTTTAAACATATTTTTTTCCGCCAGTGTACCTACCTACACATTTTATAGTGGAAAAAATTCTTCGATCTTAAACTTTTTTGAGAATGATTTCTGGTGGAAATTGAATTTAGTAGTTACCTACTTTAAAAAGACCTCTACCGCCTAAAAAAAAAAAATTTCTCAGTAATTTTCAAAATAAACCACTACTAAGTACTAAGAAAAAAAAGTATGGATAAATTAGATGGTTTTCAAGAATCGCGGTTTTGTTACATTGTTTTGAAATTGAAAATGTATATATAATATGCAATTTCCATAGCTAAGGCTTGAAAAAAGATTAAAAAAAACAGTAGTATAGAAAATTCCTCATAAAAAGTTCATTATGAAACCAAAAAATATAAAAATGTAGCCATTTTTTAAATTTTTTTTTTTAGAAATTTTAAATTTAGTTTTAAACGAAATTACATGTTTAAACTATAAATAATGATATTCATTATTTTGTATTTTGTTGTAGTTCAAAAACGTTATTCTTTGGGATGTACAATTTTTACGTATATTATAATATTTTACTAAATTTTGATTGAAGTAACTGATTGTTTGCAACCCCTTTAGTTAAAAAAAAATATGTATATAATAATATTATTGATTAGGACTTCGGTTAGAACGCCCAAAACCATAGTGTACTTTTAGTTGCCTATTGAAAATGTCACACGGTTGTAATTTTACGGCGATTTGAATGTAAACATCAAAACGTCATCATGAACGACATGAACTATCATTTTTGATAAATAAATTATGTATTATTTCTTTTTGAACCATCGAGATAGATAAGAATACTATGTTCTTATCTATCTCGATGATTTAAACTCATTTTATTGTATCAGACCACAAGACGTAAATGTACCTATAATAAATTATATATTATAAATTGACTTTCTAATATTATTATAATATCAATGAGTTATTGATGATACCTTATTGAGTACCTAGTTGTTTATTGTTATTTGTAAAATATGTGATCTAGGCTGGTTGATACTGAAAGTTGTTTACAAAATCTACGAAGTACCTATATACCTAATGTATAGCCATATAGTTAATGACTAATGAGTAATGCATTTCTTCTAATTTATCTGCCAATGTCATAATAACTGTTATGAAAAATGGTTGTCACATTCCCCTGTCTTTCTTTCCTGAAGTGTTTATGGCAAGGCAAAGGTATAATTTTCTGGTTATGGTCGAATTGCACTTATTTTAGTCGAATTGCACTTGGGCTCAAAAAGGTATTTCCACAAAAATATCATGCATTTGAAGGGGTTAAACGTTTAGAAAACACTCATTTCTTTTCCCATTTACGGGCTTAAAACTGACAATGATTTTAATCATTGGCGTGGTTAAAAATGATAGTTTTATACATACATCATGTTAATATAATATTATTTTTTTATTTTTTTTTTTAAACGTCAAATATAATTATTGTCATAATTACATTTTTTTTTCTTTCGATCGTTTTTTTATAGTAATGAACTAATAACAAACTTCAATTAAAATTTTAGCTAATTAATAATTCGCTTTTGAGCATAAAAGTAAAATATTTTTCAATATCATTTAAATTTTTTCTGGTACCGTGTAGTTGAAGATCTTGTATCAGTATTCTACATCTAATGAGTATTTTCTAAACGTTTTACGCCTTCAAATGCATGATATTTGTCTGGAAATCCTTTTTTGAGCACAAGTGCAGTTCTACCACTACCTTTTTTCAAGTCAAGTGAAATTCGACCATTTCTTTTTAGGTAATAAGTGCAATTCGACTATCCCGAATTTTCTCCTCCCTGAAATGCCAACAGGCAGACATTTTTAAATTTTTTAACATAATAATAGTAATAATATAGAAATTATTAAATACATTACTAAGAAAAAATATTTTTTTTTTCTTAAATTATTCAATAAGGCACATTTATTTGGCTTTTCTCCTGTTTTATATTATGTTGAGTATTGTCATAATTGATAATACTGTAAACATTATCGCATTATCTTTATATTATTTTTTAAAAATAAGTCACCAGAGCCTTTTTTTAATGAACCTTTATGTAGTTACTTATTGTTATTTAATAATTTGAATATCAACAATTTGTTTCCATGCCATAAAAATTTTTTTAATACTTATGTAAAAATAACCTTTTTATTTTGGTTCTATTCTCACCTCCCCTTTATAGATTTTATTCAGTTATGCCTCTGCAATTAGTTATATTCACTAATTTACAAGTTGCTTCAATGCCTTGAATGCTTGGTCAAAAGCCAAGTTATATTATAATGTGTACTTTTACTTTATGTTTAAATATATTTCTAATCGTTTTAAAGGTTAGATCATAAAAAATGAAAACATTTTATAATTATTATTTCTTTATTCACATCAATTATAATAGAGCATAATAAACAGTAAAATTGTTCTGCTAATAAATTTAAATCAATAAACATTTTACATGATGATTGAATTAAATGTATCTATTTTTAATTAACATGTCACAATAATGAATAAATATAAAAGCTATAAATCTAAAAAAAAAAAAAAAAAAATTAAAATTTAATGAATATTTAACTAAAAATATTACGTAACACTAATAGTAAAAAAAAAACTAATTAATATGGTAATTTTATTTTAAGAACACAAATAATGAAATTCACTCAAGTGATTTAAAAACAAATACTACCCACAATTCAACTAGTTAATATTTATAGGTTTAGTTTGTTTGCATTAAATTAATATTTAATGTTTTTGTAATGCAAAAAATGCATTTAAAACAATTATATAAAAATTTAAAACCAAAACAAACTAAACAAATATAATTCTGTATTGAATATTAATAATTTTCATTATCAAAATTATTATTATACTAAAGCCAGTTAAATGCATATATTTAATATATAAACAATGATAAAATAATAAATACATTTAGAAATGCTATAAATATTAGTAAACATAAAATAGTTAACTAATATTTATCTGAAAAAATTATACCAGAAATGGGTTAATATTTGTTCTTATTATTTTCTTATAATAACTATAATAATTTATGATAATTATTATTGTACTAATCAGTTGTCACAATAATTATATTTTAACTCAATTAAAAGTAGTCTATGATCAATAATCTCTTATATAAATCTTAAAATTAGGGAAATGAATCAGTGCCAATAAATATATATATATATATATAATATATAAACAATAATTAAATCAAATATTTAAATGGACCATACAATAAAATATTATTTTTCTGTAAACAATAAAAATCTTAAATTTAATTCAATATTATATTTTAAAATTAAGAGTTAACTTATACTAAATATTCCACTAAATATGTTTGATTTATGTTCATATGTTTGGTAAGTTTTCATCATCCATTGCAGTAGTAGGTTGTTTGGTAACCATACATGAACGAGCCACAGATTCAAAAAGTCTATAAAATTAAATAATGGGTATTATGATCAATTTTAATACAAAAAATTATTTAAAAAAATTGAGATAAACTATCATGAATCATGATGTTTAATATTTATTTTATAATAACTTACTTCTCAATTTCAGGTGCACAGTGTACAAATTCATGAGTCCAAAACTTGTAAGCTGGGTTTTTAATCAACTCAATGAATGTTATTAATAAGCCCCAAGGATGTGGCCGGTTCACGATTAATCTCTCCAAAAGAACTCTAAGAATAGATTAAAAAATAATTTTATAAAACATTAGTGATAGTGAACAGTACAAAATATTCATAAATTAATTTTTGGTCTTTAAAATATAGAACATATTATGATGAATACAAACTATAACTGAAAAAAATGTTTATAGAGAATAATATAAAATTGTAATAAAATGGTTATTAAAAATAATGTGCCACTGAAAATATTATACAACTATATAATACTAACCTTGTTATTTGTTCTTGAATAACCTCACTATTCGCCTCAGCAAATAGGTATAAAAGAGTACAGCTAAAATAATGAGTATGGCTATTTGGGTAACGCAATTGATTAGCAATCGCATTCAAAAACAAGTAACGACCTAAATTAAAAATATTTAAATTAGTTATTTTACAGGTAATATTGAAAGCTCAGATTTTTAAATTTAGAAAATCTTTTTAAAATGTTTACTTTATATTTCTAAATTAAATTTAAGTGGGAGGATTTTAATCAATAAGATATTTTTAAATTATTTTTTTATTAAGGAGGTTTTAAATAAATCCTCTTAGAATAGTTTTTATAAAATTGAAACTTATTAAGAGGATGTCAGAGCCCTATTTGTTTTCTCTCTCTGGCCCACGTGCAACATAGACTAAACGCATTTACGAAGAATCATTTTTTCTATGTTTTTAAGTAATCTTAGAGTAAAATCACCCATTACAAAAAGATAGATAATAATAATTTTGAGGGAATAACATATCGATTTTATATTTTATTGTTATTTGACTTTGTATATTACTTTCAAAATAAACAAAATAATATTGTAAATTTAAACGATGTTTAAATTGTTTTGTGACCACATTTTGACAAATCGATATGTCATTCCTTCAAAAATATTATTCTCTATCTTCTTTATAATGGATGTTTTTACTCTAAGATTACTTAACATCATAGAAAAATGATTTTGTGTAAATGCGTTTTGTCTATGTTGCGCGTGGGCCAGAGAGAGAAAACAAATAGTGCACTGAAATCCTTTTAATAGATGAGTGATCAAAGTAAATTAACCTTCTGTATCAAGATCAACAGATAAATTTTGAAATATATCCATATGAGCGGAATGAGTAATTGTAGACGTATTTGGTACTAAGCCTTTGCTGCGTATTTGCTGTATTGCTTGACTTCCAACATACAAAACAATTGCATTTAAAAGTGATAGATCATAGCGCATTCCTGGTTCACAGCAACTTTGTTGCAGAGTAGTTCGTATTTCAGACAAAAATGTCACTGGAGATCGAGTTTTTAAGTACAAGTCTAAATCCTATATAAAAATTAAATATTTTAAAATTGAAATTGATTATTTGAATTTTTTTAATAAAACAAATACTTTTTTAAAACTAATAGGCTGAATATAACTTTGAAAGTCTGGGCTAATTTTTGGTGATAAAGATATTTCTTGAAGAACATCGACTTTCAAATTTGGTGTAAATGGGTCTGGAAGACGCATGTGACGTGGGAAAGCTGATAATATTAAATTTCTCATCTATATAAATACAGAAAAAAAAATTATTGTTATTCAATAATATGTTATGAATATCTAATATTTTATGTATTGTAACTTACTTGAATGCAATTAGGAGGTATTACATCACAAAAACCATAATGATACTCGCACAAAAATTCTGGAAAATCGTGAAGCAATATTAGAAGCACTCTCAATGTTCCTTTATACAACAGATGAACAGGTTTAGCAAGTTCGGCGTTACGTAAAAATGGTGCTAGATATTTAAATAAGTCAACTAATAGTTGAGCATAAAAATTCCAGCCTTGAAGATCATTTGTTGATGTTTGTTCGTATGAACGCTAGAATAGTATAAAATAAGTTTTATATATAATAATACAAGAAAATAAAACAGTTAACATTTCTAATTCTTATTTTTTGTTATTATAATTTAGTATTTACTTTTTGTTGAGAACTTAATCCTAAAAGACGGCCAATAAATATACGATGAGATATAAGCTCCAGCCATGCATATGTGAAACCTGGAACTTTTCGTGGTCTGAGAAGATGAAAAGTATGGCAAAAAACTGCAAGTATCTAGTAATAAACGTAATTATTATTAACTTAATATTTTCCAGTTTCCTTAACTATATTTATTTTAAACATACAGGGTAATTGATTGATTCTAGAATTGGATCAGGAGCATTCAAATCAAGAAATAGTGTAATCAAAATTCTATGATATGGTAATTGATGAAAATCTGTTGCTTGAACGTCATGATCTTGGAGTAAGACACCCACAACAATTCCTAATACCTGTAAATTATTTAAATTATTAAAAAAAGATAATAATAATAATAATAATAATAATAGTTAAGTCACTAAAATAGTATATAATATGTAGTATATAACGTTTATTATACCTTGTTCAAAAGATTGGTTTTTGTAGTAACAGCATTTGCATCACCGGAATGTTTAATTAATAGTACTATAAGCTTAACGTAAGCATCAATAGTATGAAAAAGTTTAGCTCGTATAGTAGAAGGAGATTGTGTTTGATCAGGTATTTGTCTATAACATAATTCTACCATCATCTGGGTACTGAGGCGGAAGAAACGAGTTATAATATCATCAGATTTCAAAATTCCATGAACATTCATCTATAAACATCATAAATTAATATTATTAACAAATAATTAAATAAATGATTTTGAAAGTAAACAAACTTGTTGAATATAACTGCCAAATGTTTTGCTAGTATCTCTATTAGGAGCTGTATTATAAATAGTTAACCATTCTTTGAGTAAAAATTCAGTTTTTTCTAACAAACCTGGAGGATCATCATAGTCTCTACCCTAAAAATCAATTAATACTGTTAATTATTCAAAATACCAATATACAATAAGAAACCAAAACCATATTATAAATAGGTAAATAAAATTATAAATCATAAAAAAATTACTTGGAAAATATCAAATGTTATACATTTCACTCGGCAGAAAATATTATTAGTATTTATTAAATTTACTAATTAGATTAATACTAACAAAATATTCAGAAAAAAAGTTGTTTTACTTGAAAAAATATTATTTTATAGAAAAAAAAGTATAATAAATTAGTAAAGTAAAAGCAAATTTATGAAGCTTTGAACAAATAGATTTACTGTTCAATTATTTTAATGGATGTTTTAAATTATAGGTAACTTAAATTTTCTTTTAAGAATAGACTATGCATAAAAATCTATTAAATTTATTGTTTTAATTATATTTTTATTTGTCATTAATAACTTACTTGTAATAAACTATGTGACGTATTAGTAGATGTACTACCTACCAATTGATTTATGAGATTATTATCTGTTTGTGATGGTCTTATCATTTCCAAAAGAACTGTTAAACTATAAAATAAATTTAAAGCTCAGAAACAATCAAAACATATATTTGAAATCAGAAATAAAATAACAAAGTCTGAAAATATACCCATCTGGAATAGGACATCCACTAAGTACAATTGTATTTAATGCTTCGATTGTAGCTTGAAAATGACTTTCATTAATTGGTGAATTTGATCTATTATCTATTAAATAGTGCTGTAAAAACTGTTTTACATAAACTATGGACACATAATTGACTCCATTATCCATTGACATAGCTAAATGCATATCATATATGCCAATATTCAACATTCCGGCACGAATAAATATATCAATTGCTTCAATATTAAAACGTATTTCTTCTCTAGATTCTACAACGGCTCTAAAAAAAAAAAAAATTAACAAGTTATAATACATTCATGAACTTCAACATTTTAATCAAAATACTTGGTTAGTATTTTATTAGTCCATTGCATATTGTAAGCACGTGGATCTTGGAAAGCTCTAATTATATTAAGATGCACATCACGGTATCTAATACTCATATCCAAATCTTGGTTAGCGGGTGGACAAAGCCCTTCTAGGAAACTTTCAACAACCTAATAAAAAAACATTAAGTGGTATTAATTTAAAAAATATATTTTAACTACATTATAGGTTATATAAAAAGTTTCAGACAAGATATACAAAGTAACAATCTCATATCTGTGGTCAGGTATTCAATACTTCAACACTGATTTAGCTAGTTGTTTTTAATGCTTTTAAAAAGAAAAAAAATTAATAATAATTAACAAATAAATAAATAATTTTTTTTTTTTTAATTTTTAGCAATGATTAATAATTTAATATTCTGTACAGTTTAATAAAAAAACTATTTACTAAACTATTATCAACCATGTTTTGCACGGAATCAAAAATAAATCGAAACATCTAGTTACAGTACAAGATCACTAAGGAATATCAGACATAATAATAAACTAAGGCAACAAAACATTCATAAGTTGTACAAAAATCATTTATATTGATGAGTTCCAATAAAAAACTGATTAAATTTCCCATTTTTAGAGAAAATGGTTAATTAGAGAAATGGTTCATTAAATATATTTTGGCAGAAACAAAACATAAAATTGTTGTATAAAACATTTTTTGTCACGCCTGCACCAATAGGGCGGAAAAGTGAAAATCACCAATAGTGACAGGCGGAAAGTGAAAAACGCTAATAGTGCCGGGCGGAAAAGTGGAAATCCCCACAAATGCAGGTAGCGTATCCCTGCATAACTTTTCCTATGAACGTAGGAGCGTGACAAAAAATAGTATGCATGGCTCGCGCGGAACGTAATTTCAGTCTTGGCTCTTGGGCGAATGCACACGTCGCCCGCAACTGAAATAGCTCATTTTCCGCCCTTGCCACACAATATACTATATAATTATACTAAATATTCAATATGTTTGTTAACTTAATTATAAAAGACTATTTTAATAAAAAAAAAATTAGTATTAGTATATAAAATATTTGTACTATGTGTAATGTTCAAACTTTACTTTGTGAATAATATTTGTAGCATTAACAATATCACGAGATCTTCTTAAAGACATCATAGCTTCTAATACACTATGGAGATTAGCTGGTTGTGTTGTATTGGTCAACAGTCTTTGATTGCTTAAATATAACTGTAGAAGCACTTCAATCTCACTTATAATTTTTTCATATATAACTGTCATTTCATCAAGTTGGATTGTCTAATTTAAAAAAAAAAATCACAATATTATGTTGAAATTATACAAATAATTTAAAACTGTATATTTTAATAAAAAATTACAGGTTTTGGCATAAATAATGATACAGCCTCTCTGTCAACTGGTAAGAATCCAGGAATGTTTCTAGCATATTCTTCATATACATTAATCATTAGAGGTAATGGTAATCCTATTTTGTTACGAAGAGAATCTGGAAGATATTCCGCTTGGCCACTCATTACCATTGGATCACAATAGCGACGACCTTCCATTCTTGACACACTACGCCTTTCAAATTCCTATATGATTGATAAAAAAAAATAAAAATATTTTTATTTTTAAAAATGTTAGTACCTAGTCATATTTAAAATAAATATAAATAGTACTTACAGTTTTCAAATATTTATCAATTTCAATTACTGCCTTTTCAGTAGCAGTTTTCTGTACAAAAGCACAAGCTAGCTCTAAATTATCATTTGCACACATTGAACAAGCCTGATCAATCATTTCTTTTTGATTTGGGGTAGGCGACTAAATAAAATACAAAAGAACATTACAGAAGAAACTTACAATTATTTTTATTATAATTGTAAACAATACCATTAAGACACTTAGAAAATGTTGTTTCAAGTTGGATGTTAGTAATTGCACAACTTGTTCTCTGCAGGTTATCATTGTTAAGCCAGAAGTCAAATTTCTAACCATACAATGAGCTGCTTTTCTTAAATGAGATTCATCTGGGTCCATACCAAAATCCTAAAAATTAATTTTATAGTAAGTTGTTTATGTTATAACATTAATAAAATAACTTACTTTTTTGACAATATTTTCAGTTGTAGTAGCTGCTACTTTTACAGATCTATCCACAACAGGATTTAACCAATCTAAAATTGAACGTTCAATGACAGCTTGTACATAATTCTTTAATGCTGGTTGATTAACAAATAATGGAATCTAAACAATACAATTTCACAATATGTAATAGCTAGTTCATAGTTAACTAATAAATAAAAAAATTGAAAGGATATGAACAATTAAATTTTTTTAATGATTATTTATAAAAATAAAAATGTAATTGTAATTTAATAGGAAAATTAAAATATTTTAAGAAATAAAATTTTACGCACATTTAGACATTTTGACAAAAACAAAGCGCAGTCCAAAATATCATAATTATACAATATAAATATTTTTAAAACATACTTTTGTAGAAAATACTAACTTGAGGATTTACGACAATCATAGACATTATTTGTGCTGAATTTGCTGCATTAAAAGTCACATAGTTGTATTTAGGCTCAAATGAAGGTAAAGTTGGAGACATTTCTGTCATACCACTTATACCGATACAACCATTTGATGACATTGATGTAACACCACCAGCTGACACAACATGACCAACTAATTCATCATTAAATCTACTATTAGAATTCATTGATGAAATTGTTGGGATCATATTATGTTGTTGAGAAGAAATTGCTAAAACAAAACAAAAAAATATATATACATTTTTCATATTAAAATCTGGCTATAAATAATTTAAAAATACTACTAGATCATTATCATGAATACAAAAATAAGCAATCTGAGGTACTTATTTAGAAAGTATAAAAATACAACATCCATTATTCTGAAAGTATTATTTTAGCTTAAAGTTAATTGAAAATTTGTATATTTCTTAAGTTTAAGAATTATATTCATTATTTTGATATTTTAATTATAAGATACTTAATGATTAGTCATGCAATCAAATTATTAAGTTAAGATGTAGTTATTATAAAACTTAGAGATACATTAAAATAATTTTTAAGTAAATTATGAATATTTCATAAAACTTAACTTATGTTTATTTTTTAATAAAGAAACTGAAATTTATTATTAAATTTTCATTTAAAAAACTATGCATTAATTATATTATACCAACAATATTTCAGATATCTTAAATTGATTCACTAATAAATTTTAATTACTTTGATAAATAGGAGTATGCTGCTGAGAAGTTGTTACTGGTTTAGGTAGATCTAGAACACAATGAATTGGTGGTTTTGAATTTTCTTCATCAGAAAGCTGTGGTATTAAATTTTTTGCTATTTCAGGATTTTTAAGTACATATCCTGGTTTCAAATCCTGGAATATAAATTATTAGATATATTTATACATTCATTCAACATTATGTTGAAATATTGAAATTGAAATTACTTGAATATCAATATTTAAAGCTTTACATAATACTTCAACTTCAAACTTTAAAGTTAATTTTAATTCAGGCTCTTGATGAAGTTCAGCTAAACAATTCATTAAGGACATGGTCCATGGATTTCTTGGTTTAAATACCTAAATGATAAATTAATTATTTATAAAATAAAATTGGTTCAAAAACTTTTCTATGTCACAAGACAGTAGCTGGAATATTGAAATCTATTTTTTTTTTTTTATAAAATAAAAATCTAGAGTATATAATAAATATAGTCTATCATTAGTACTACTCTAGTAAACACTAACATTTGAATTAACAATTAAATTAATTAATTAGATGCTTTTAATACGGTAAGTATATTAAATAGTTAACTTATATTATTATAAAAACCACAATTTGATACATAAAAAATTCCTTAAGTATAATTAATAAGTTAATGTGTAATACATACTCTACTTTTAGCACAAGACTCAAGGACTTTGGCAATAAATGGAACTGTAAAAAGTAATTCCTGATGTCCTTTATTATAAGCCTCCACCAGGAGCATTTTGAGATTAATATCATCAAGTATAAGTGGTTTATTTTTGGCTAATGTGATCATACCAAGCCAGTGACCTAAATTTTTTAATAATGATCTGTCTGAAAAATTGTCCATTCCTTTGTCACTTCTTAATAATATCTAAAACATTAAAAAAAAGTTGAATTACAAATTATTTATTAATACATAGTTTACACACTGTCATGTTGTTAATACTAACTCTGATATTTCTAAAAGTTTCCAAATTTATCAAAAAATTTAATTTTTCATTATTTAAACAGTCCAAAAAATTAGAGTATAATGAATGGAAATTGAATTCAATGCTGACTCGCTTCATAACTAAATACTGAGAAAGCCACTGTAAATAATCATTGTTGATGATTTCTCTAATTTCGTCACACTGTAATATAAATAATATTATTATTTATCATATTATACATATATGAAAACTCTTAGATTTTACCTTAGATTGGAGATTAATTTGGCTTAAATTATTAAAAATGAAAGCTATCTTATCTTGTAGATTTTCTGGTGGTACAATTAATTTATCATCTTTTTCAGTTGCAACCAATAAGGTATCAATATTTGTAGTATTTGCAATTGAAGGCTGCAAATATAATACAAAGAAAAAAAATTATAACATAGCATTATAAAAGACATTTTCATATAAACTTACTCTAGATGTTAAAAGAGAGTTTGTGGTTACAAGTTTAGATGATGTACATGTCATAGGAGTAGTAGTTGTTGTAGTAGTAGTAATACTTTGAGCTTTAAATATATTGTGTAAGCTTGGTATGAACGTTCCTGGTGGAATTGTACTATTACTAATTCCGACCAAATCTGGGATTCGAGAAGTAGCTGGTGGCTCTTGTGAATTTTTTCCATACTCCACAAACTAGAACAAAAAACATACATAACTTATTTCTTAGATGTAACATATAATTTATTTTTACTTTTTTTGTACAATTTCAATCTGTATTATCAGTAAAGATTGGTCAAGGATTTGTTAAAAAAACATAGTTGATTTAATTAAAATAAAATTTTATGTCGTATTAGCCAAAATTATAATACATATAGTATATAACTACTGAATACTTTTCCAGTACTTGGAAATTAATACCATTTTACCTATTGTCAATATAGATCAGCGATGGCAAACCTATGGCACGCGAAAATTTTTACTATAATATTATAGGTAATAGATTAACATATTTAAATTTGTTTTTTTACAATATTGAATACAACATTCAATATTATAGTAATATAATAATATAAAATTTTCATGACACGCTCTAAAAAAAAAAAGAAGGAAATTTTTTAGCACGTAGTGTTTTCAAAAGGTTTAACATCCCTGATATAGATCATACTGACTATAAGTTGTGTACTATATAAAACAGGTATTGAAGATTCTGTTGTAATTTAATAACATTGTTAATTATATCTGTTAAATATATTTTTGTGAAAAAAATTATATTTAAGATGAAAGGTAATTTAAATAAATGTAATATTTGTTAAACATAACAGTTTTTGTTTTTTATTTTTAATTATATAATTTGTATTATGTTTTAAAGCTATTATATCATTAATTTATACAAAAATTGTGTTAAGTATTAAATACACCATAATTTCTTTTTTAAATATTGATATAAATATAAATAAGTTAAGAAAGCTCACTCTACAAAAGAGCTAAATTTTCTGTTTTTAAATAAACTTTGTATAGTAATCATTACTTCCAAATATAGTTTTAAGAGAATTTAGTAATCTAGTATATACTTATAGGTAAAAACCTTAATAAATTAAATATTTTGATTTCTAAATAAATAGCAGGACATTTATAAAATCCTTAAACCAATTTTTTAATAATATCTATCTAGAATGAATCAGTATTAAAAGCACAGTACAAAATTATTATTAATTCATCTATAATATAAATTATTAATTTGTTTTAATTTTTTTATTTATATTTATAACTTATTCAATTTTTGTATGACAACAACAATCTATTTCTTTGTTAACAAAATCAAAAACTGAAATTATTTTCTAGCAAGTACAGCAAATACAACAAGAATAGGATATTATAAGATATAAACATTTAATTCTTGAAACTAATAATAATCATTGTTTACATCACTAAAAAAAAAAAAAAATAAACTTAACATTAATTATTTAATATTATAACTAAATGCAAAAAAATGATATGTTGTTATTTTTAAATTTAGTTTATTGGCGCCTAATAACCCTTTAAATAAATATTAAATAACCATAATTATGAAATTGTTAATGCTATTGTTTAAAAATATTTGATTATTTATAAAACACAAGTGCACTTTATTATAATATATTATTAATATTATATTTTAACATACTTCAATAAGATGCTGAGGAAACTGATGAAAATGAGGAATTGCTGTAATATGAGAACAATATTGATGATAATCCTTTAAACGATTTTTGAAACGGTCCAACGCAGTTATCCCAAAATTATACATTTTTGAATTGGGGCTTTTCTTGAGAGCATCCAGAATAAAACGAAGGGCAAGTCCCAAAGCTTTATAATTTCTTAAAATTTAATACAAAAATACATTTAGTAAATTTATTTACATTAAGAAGAAATTAAAATTAAAATCACTTACGAAACAAGATTATGCTCAATAATACCGCCAAATAGATGAGCTGTTGTAATAAGTTCTTTTTCAGGATATGCTGGGAAAAATCTATACTCTTCAAATAAATTTCGAAGCATACAGCAAAATACTTCCTATAATTTTAAATGTTTTCAGTTCATATTTTAAAATAAAATATACACAGAAATTAAATTTAAAAAATAATAACCCTTTCACGTTTAACAGGTGATTCTTGGAATCTTTTAAGAGTTTCAAGTACTTCATCTATAGATAAAGAGTTATGAGGTGCCAAGTTGTAAATACGCTGAAAATAACTATTTGCTTCGTCCTCAATATCTTTGGGAACGGATACTGGCACATTACCATCCATAAATAAACTGTTGTCAACTAAAAATAAAATTTATATTATTGATTATAATTAAAATTAAATTTATATTTAATACTTGTGTGATTAGATTTTCCAATCACTGATGGCAAAGCTTGTTGTTGTGGTAAACGGCCCAGCATATTGGATGAACCAGATAATTGGCTTGATATATTTGGACCCGGAGCATTTATAGTTGAAGGTGTCATAATGGAAAAACCTCCTAGCCCAGATACATTACCAACAAGACTTCGAGAAGGTGATCCAGGTGCTTGAACTAGTTGTCCCAAAGAACCTGAATATTAATAAAAAAGTTTTAAAACAGTGTGAAATTAGTAACTTAAAAAATAATGTATAGTAACCAGGTAATGTAAATGTAGAAGTATTTTGAGTAGCAGGATTAAGTCCAAGGCTAGCCAAACTAGTGGCAAGTCCAGTAAGTTGGTCAACCATAACTTGAAGTGCTGGACCTTCTATTTGTCCAATTGGTCTTTGATGTGTAGGACGAAAAATAGGAGTGGGTGGACCAACAGGATTAACACGAATGGATGGTGCTTTTGGCATGTACATATTGGTGTAAGTTGTAACCATTTGAATAATTGTTTCTGTAAGTTCTTGTGAAACTGTCCTATAATACAAAAATGTGTTACTTCAAGTAGATAGTTAAGAAACTAAATATTACATATCTAAAAAAAGAAATAAAATACATATTTTATACTTTATTTCTAAACAAAATAATTTATATTTTTATAAAACACAATTTAAATAAAAACAAGGATTAGCAATTGCTTTAATACATATAAAATGTAAGTTATAATTAAATTACATTTAAAGATATGAAACTAAAGAAAGAGTTGTTTTAACTTACCCAGTAACGTTACGTAGGCAATTTAAAATTATAAGTAGAGTTTCTGATGACAAAGGAGTATACTTTGATGTATTTTCTTCTTTAGCTGATGATCCACATAGATGAGGATAGCGTTTCTAGAAATAACATAATTGGTTTATGATAATATGGTTGTAAGCAATGGTTTATAATTACTTAAATACTAAATACACAATAATTATAGCACACAAAAACACACCTGTACAAACTTAACACAAGCTGATACAAATCCTTCACCTTGTTCATGAATTTTATCAGTCAGCCATTTATCCAATTTCAAATATTCTCGCCGAGATGCCAAACAAGCTAAATCTATAATAAATGGAAATTGTTGAACACTCAACAACAATGACAATCCCTGAAATTATATAAAACAATAAATAATGTTGGTCAAATATTATAAAAATAAATAATAGTTCTCACTTTTAAATCTTGAGCAATATCCAATATCCGAGATAGTTTAACATTATCATAATCACTTCGCATATACCAGTCACTCATTGCTTGTGCCAAAGTATGTTTGAGCCCAACATTCTGAATAAAAAGTATGTTGTTAAATAAACAAACAAAATGTATTTAAATATTCTCTAATAATTAAATTAATAAATTGGTTAATAACTTTGAAGGCAACTTGAGTTTAAGTTATCTAAATTATAAGACCTATTTTTCTAAACTCAATTTATTAAATTTCAAAAAAAATAGACAATTAATCTTTAAAAAATGACGTCAGACTAACATAAATAGACTTGCAAAATAAAATAATATAACAGAAAGTTTGAACAGCTACTTTTCTTGTTATCAGTGGCATGTTTGGATGAAATGTGAACAGCCAGAACATATTTACAACAGATAGTTAAATAGAATTATTCAATAGTAAATCATATAGATTTGTGGTTTTATGTACAACTTAACTTAACACAAAATAATAATAATCCAACAATTTGGTATTATCAATATTATTGTATTAAACATGAATAAGCTACAAATATATATTAAATAAAGCAATTAAGAATAATGAAGTTTAATGTGGAAAAGATAAAATATCTCTGTATAACTCATTTTAAAATAAACAATTTTTTTTTTTTTTTTTTTGATCAGATTCTTACACATGAATTTAATATGATTCTGATAAATGAAGATTGTACATGAATAATATTTAGTTGATACCCTTAGTATCCTATGTTAGTATATTAATTTCTGTATGATAATTTAAACGACTAATCGCACCTTATATTATCTAAAGTGGGAAAATTATTTTTAGTTATTTTTTTTTCTTAAAACTTTTTTAAGCATTATTAATATTTGAATTTATTCATGTTTATATATACATGAATAAATTTCACTTAATATAAATAAAAATAAATTTTTTTCATCAGATTTTAAAATGATATTATTATATACCTGATGGTTCCATGCGTGATGTAAAATTATAGCAGAATTACTGTGATTTCCTAAAAATATTGGCATCAGACTACTGATTATTTCATGTCTAACAATATTCAATGGGCCATTAGACTCTATCAAAGCAAGTGCTAAGATATCAGGACATTTTTGAGCAGGAAACTTTAAACATTCTTGTACTTCATAATAAAAACCTCGTTCAGCCAAATAGATCAATAAATCAACAAGTTCAATAGAGCGCCTAAAAAAAAAAAAGAAAAGAAAAATTAGTGGGTTAAAAATCATTTTATGATTATTTGGTAAAGTAATATTAATATTATTATATAATTATAATAATGCTATTATTGAGCTATTTCATCACCAACTAAAACCTATAATAGTATAATTGATGAATATTTTTTAAAATATCCATTTAGGAAAAATAACAGAAATAAACCAGGTTAGGAATAATATTAATTATATCTTCAACTTAATCTTGTGCATCCACATGAACGTGAAACAAAATTTAACTAACTGACATTTATTCAAGCATGTATTAGTTAATATATTTTGAATAATGTAATAAGACTATACCAAGTATTGATGTCCTTGTTATCTGCATCTGGAATAGTTTTTAAAGAATCTATAGATACTGATCTGTAAGGATAATCAGCAAAACAAAACACATCAGAACTTCGTAATATATGTTGAATTAGAGACATCTAAAAAACAAAGTATGATTAATTTTTATACACATACATAAAAGTAAATCTTAACAAAAAAAAAAATTAACCTGTGCATCAGAATTTTTCCAGCGTCGATAAATCATATTTATAGGAAAGTTTTCTATATGGTATCCTGGAGAATTTAAACCAAGTCTCAAAGCCAAAAACAGAAGGACTAAACCTTGTCTATCTTTAACATAAAAGTGTTCATGATCAAGTTCTTTTATTAAGTCCATCCAAGATAAAGATGGGTTCTAAAATAAAATAAATACTATTGTAAGAATAATAATAAATATATATGTATATTATATTATACCAATTCTTTGATTGTGTTAACAAACACTTCAATATTCCATGTAATGGAATTTGAAGATATTTTTTCTGTATCATGGTCAGCATCATCATCTGTCCAATAGGGTAAAGGTAATTGAGAATCCAGCCCAGTATGTGTACGTATCATCATTGATATTACTTTAGCAACAGATTCAGGACCAAAAGTTATTGACGGAACACAACCATTAGTTACAGATAATAAATTTCTTCGGCATTCTTCCAATGATGAACAAACTGAATAGCCCATTTCCATTATTAAATTGGGTAATGACGGATTTTCCTAGTAAACCAACAAATATACATTAATATAAAAGTCCCAAGTATCAATCATAAAAAAAAACAGTTATTACCATTATTTTAGGAATAGTCGATGTATCAGAATTGATTTTATCCATTGGGTGATCTGGCTTATCAGAATATATTAATGGTGCCAATAAAACTGGAGCAACCTCGAGTGGAAAATCACGACGTAGATTAAGTAACAACACTTTTTTTACTTCTTTACTTATTCCTAATAAAAAAAATAAATAATTAATGGTTAAAAATTTGTTTTTGTTTTATTTTATTATAATTGTTTTAATAATATTGATAAAAAGCAGTTATATTTAAAAAGTAAATGATTTGATTATTTAATCAACTTAATTCAATGTTTAAATGTTAAGTTGTAACTTTAATTGGTTATTTTTACATACCAAATAATTGTTCATCAACATTAAATACGTGGCTCAAAATCAGGTGAAGAACTTCAGGACTAGAATCATGCAAACCGCCTTCAACAACTTGATTAGAATTAGTATCTAAATTAAAACAATTTCTTATTAAATATTATTATTTACATGAATTAATAAATTTTATTTGTGTACCTGAATTAATATAGTTTTTAATAAGAAGTGGTAACTTCTGTTTAACAAACTGTAAAGCGTAAGTAGAGTATAGTGTTGACTCTAAGCAAACTAGCCCAAAAACAACTTCTTGAACAGGACTTAAATGCAGTATTCTACTCAATTGTGTAAAATGTTGTATTGATGGTTTTTGAATCTATTGGTTAAAATATATTAAATACATGTATCAAAATATTAAAAATATTAGTATAAATACCTTTTGAGAATAAAGTGGATTATCAAGCGCAAAACACAAAATTGAAGTTAGTGAAGGTTTATTTAAGAGGGTTGTACACTGGTGTGCTAGTAATTGGGCTTGATAATAATCCTTATGAGATGTATTTCTTGGTCCTTCAGTGTCTTTTAAATCGATATGAGAAAACAGGCAACGAAATAGATGTCGGTCAGCTTCAAATCCTTGCAATTGAATTACCTTCAAAGTATAAATCAATAAATAAGATACAATACAAAAAACCATCAGTATCAATTGTCATTTTATCATTATACCTAATTAAAATAAAATTTAATCTATAATGGATTGATATTATATATATACATATATAGACCAAGTAAAACAATTTAATTAGTTTTTAACAAGTTTTTAATTATTTTATATACAGTATAGAATATAATTTTTTATTATCTAAATGTAATTTTTAGAAAACAGATTAGATTAAAATATAAATCATGAAATATCATGCAATACACGGTTTTAGCATACTCAAAACCTTTTGGCATACATTTTTATTGCCATACCATAAAAATTCATACATGCTTAACCGTAAAAATATTTAAATAAAATTAAGAGCTGGAGCAATAACAAAAACATTTAAAGTATCAAGCACTGTTATCATATGTTTAAAAATGTTCTCAATAAGTTTATTCATATTGTGGCATTAAAAAAAATGTTAATATCACTTATATTTAATGATAAAAAAATAATTCAAACTATCAATAAGAAAGCTGGTATACATAGATTTTAAAAAGTTTTATATTTTTATACCCTAAAATAAAAATAAAAATTTCGACTTCAAAAGAACACAAGTAGACATAAAATGATAAATTTAAATGCAAATGCATATTAATATTTCTAAGAATATAATTATAAAGGTTTATATTTAATTAGGTTTATAATTTTTTAAGCTATTCTTGTTCTAATTTAATTAAAAAAAAAAAAATCACACTCATAATAAAGTTAAAAAGTTTTCCCGATTATTAAATTTAATTGGTGTACAAGTAATATTTGTACAAATATATTATTGTACTTGTTTTTCAGTGGCGGCTAGTGGGTTTTTAATGAAGTAGTGCACATTCAATAAAATATAAAAAATATAAATATATATATATATATATATATATATATGTATATATTAAAGATTGTATTAAATAACTGTTTACCAATTTTAGTTATTTACCTTTAATTTTGATAGAAAACAGAAATACGATTGTTGTTTGAATTTACGATAATGATGGACAAACATTATCAATTGATAATCAGAATATAATAAACGACTAAGAGTAAAAATAAAATGTAATTCAACGGCAACGTTAAAAATAATTAGCTGAAAACAATTTAGTTGATAGAAACATATATGTATATAAATTTCATTATATCCCATATTGAATGTTCAGTGTTTTGACTAGTTTCAACTTTAATGCTGTACAGCAATTGTGTGCACTACACACTACTATACATACTGATACTGTTCTCACGTAGATAACTGCCCAGCCGTTTGTTCTTCAAAATCACCTATTTATATTTTTATATTTTGAAATATAATCTAAATAACACTACAGGTACTCAATTGTATTATTATGATTTATTTTTCATTTTTCTTGAGTTTAGGTAAGTAGTGCATGTGCATTTGCGCACATACACACAAATCGCCACTGGTTAAATTATTTACTTATGTCCTAGTTGTTAAGAGGACGTCGCATCGCATGTGTTGTCTCCGTCTTACAAACATACGACATGGTAAATTTTAATTCACTTGTTTCAATAGTGTGTTTTTGATTTTGATATTAGAGCGAATTATTATTGATAATAGGTTAATTCACTCTAATATCAAAACTAGAAGCACGCTATTGAAACTGGTAAACGAAAATGTACTATGTCGAAAGTGTGTAAGACGAAGACAAAACATGCGGGTGCGACGTCTTAAGTATTATTAAATATAAATATATTTCTTATTTACCATATAAAATATAGGTAGTTGAAGTACAAAGGTATTACAGTTTTAAAACATAAATTATATTAGGTATAAGTAAAAAAAAATCATGAATAAATTCATATTATCCAGCAATACGTCATACTTTATAAAGTCTAAAAACGTTAGAGTCGCGATAGGTAACTAAATAAATTATAAATTCCAGTAAAAACCTAACCTATCAGTAGTTATATTAGAGTGAACGTCTCAATGGAATGGAATACATATCTACTCTGAGGTATAAACACGATAAACGAAAATTTTTGAGCAAAATGGCGAGTAACACCCCTCTACACAATCGGCGGCATGCATTATACTCACGTCAAATATTTCTTGTACGCTCGGCTTGTAGTTCTTCTTCGACAAATTGCTGACGAGATAACTAATTTGGGCCAACGCGTATGACAATGAATCCAGGTTCATAATTCCATGAATACCGACCCGAAAGCTTATATTTCTAAGCTTTCTTTGTCGACGGAATGGCGATCGCAGTGGCAACTGTCCGGTGCACGAGGGAACCTCGTTAATGCGCTACGGGATCGAAAAATACGATGGCGACTGCCGACGAAATGACCAAATATTGGCCGGCGACGGACACTTCAAGCGGCGGCCGACAAGAGTCAACGGCGGAGCGTCAATGGAGTAGTAGGTGGGCGCATTGCGCCTGCTCGGACAGAATACACAATAAAATGATATTTCAGAAAAAAACAATTCACATTTTACGTACGCAACATTATAATATTACACATCATACGGAGCAGTAAATACTCGTGTTATACAACAACATTGTTGCCGTTTGTAATGTATTATGATATAATGTTATGCCGTCTCATCGGTGTAACAATTTTTCTCAAACAGTAACACAATATTGTTTGCCGCGGAGAACCTTCGGGCAACTCGGGTAGTCGGGTCTCAGACTAAAGTGACGAACGGCGGTAGACGACGATTTAGTATGAGATCGGTGGGTCGGCGGACTGCGGAGAGCTCGGCGTTCTTCTTATCTAAAACGTCCCCGTCAACGGGACGACGACGACCGCGGTCCATGACATGCGCACCTCCAGCTTGGCGTCATACCAGCGTTGGCGGCAATAATAAAAAATGTGGATCTTGTTTACTCCATAGAAAAAAATATATAAACGACAATATTTATTAGCTGTTTGTTTACTCCATAGAGTTATATACAAACGTTTTGAATTCGTCTATGTCTATAACATCCGTGTCCATAATAATTGTGATAAGTGATAACGATTAAAGTCCCGCGTACCATTATCGATTTATCGTGTCAAACGTCGAGCGACAATTTACTTGTCTAGTTCTAGTATTCATCTACTGGTAGGTACTAGATACTATTAATTATTCGGGGATCAAGTGCTAGTATTGAGTTGTGCCATTACTCCCATTATAGTTTATACACAAATCTAAGTATTGCGTACAACGTAATATCTAAAAAATATATTGTACACATTAAATCCGTAAATCTGTAACCGTTGCCCTTTCGTCTGTTCATTTTTCCTAATCATACCTTCGACGTTAAGTCTTTTACGATTTATTTTTCGAGCCCTGGGCTACGAAAGTTATTCATCCTGTAGCTCAGTTTTGTTCATTATTATAAGACGTGCCATGTCCTCCAAGGTGAATGCGGAGGTTAGGTTTTTTTTATAAATAATGCATGTCATGTCCACCCATAATCCGTAAACTTTGGTTATTGATAATTTTCTGTTTTTTTAATTTAGCCTAAAAAAGACACTGATAATTCTGCAACTAGTGCTGATTCCGAAGAAAATAATGCTACAATGAATGAGAGTTCTGGTAATTCAACATCAGTAAATACGGGTAAGAGTTCAAATTTAAAATATGCTACCTAAGTACAAGTTATCGTTTTTATGCTACCTAAAAAATAAAAAATATTTTTCTATTTACTAAAAATCAGTTATATATTTTTTCTCTATAAAAATAATAACATTTTAAAATATTATTTTTAAATAAAATTTTTAACATTTTAGTTGTTCATTGTTTTAAAATTATTTTATATAGGTACTAAAGCTATATAAAGTATTTTATTGTCAGTTTGAAACTATTTAAATAATTAATGCTAAGTAGATTAATCAATTAGTTTAAGTTACATACTAGATACATTCTATAATTTATTTTCTTTTTAAAATATAATAAAAAACATTATAAATGTTTAATCAAATGGTACTTGTGCGTTATTGCGACTACCTCAATGTCAAACGCGACTACCTTGATGTTGAACGCATGACGTGTCATGCACATCTGTTTAATACATGTATAATAATACAAAACTATCCAAAGCTTATGTCAGTGTATTAATTGATAATGCATTCAGCAAAATTATGCATCTTTTTTTTTTTAACCCTGTGACTTACCTCAGGTGGTGTTGCATAGCAAATCGAGGGATATTTTCGTTTTGAATGTCACTCGCAAGCGAGTGTCAACGCTGGCCCCTAGGCCCTAATTATCCCTAATAGAATTAGAAATAGAATTCACTTGCAAAATGCAAGATTAGAGTGGGACACGGTGTCGCTATTACTCATAATATGTGGTAGTCGCAATAACGCACAAGTACCAATCAAACAATTAATATTAAAAATCAATATATAAGAAAGGTGGATAAATGGGTTTTGCTGTGCTGTACAGTAAATGTTGAGAGTGTCACTGTTAGTTATATTCTACATTTGGATTCAATAAATTATTATTGTGTATAAAAAACAATTCTAAGTGGAGGTGATCCATTATATCATAGGTATATTTCATGATAATATAGTTAATTTATAATAAAATAAATTAATTTACTGTTAGTATTATGGTAGGTTGATTTCATTTTTGCCAAGAACATTACATTTATTATATTATTAGAATAACATATCATACTATCTGGCTTGGTAAAAGTTGTTTTGAGGGTGATTCAGAATATTGTTTTCACAGCTATAGTACTCTATGTGTATGCCAAATTTCAGCAAATATAGGTAAATGTATGGTTGCAAGTTCATACAAAAATTTCATTTTAAAGCACTTTTTTCCCTGAATTTTTGGATTCTTCAGACTTTTCCAATTTTTCTTTCTGTACAACTTATTCAGATTATAAATAATATATTTTTAAAAAAATCATCATTTAAACCCATCCATTTTCAAGTTATGGGTTTACTAATGAACAGCATTTCATTTATATACATTAAAAACCCTATATAACAAAATGTGTTACAAAGAAAAACTCTATATAACCTAATTATTACATTATAATGGTTGATTTCATATAAAACCTATTAATCAATTCATTTTCTATACGCATTAGTCACTTTCAATAATGAAACAATATTTTATGTTTCAAATTACAAAGAAAAATAAAGAAAACAGTATTGACAGAGTAAACAAGTTCAAACAAAGATGACAGACTATTTTAATTACTAATCGTATAAAATTTAATACATACAGTAATTTAATGTAATAATTATAATATAATTTAATAAATAAATATGCTTGTAATGCACAAATAATAATATGTAAAATAAATAATAATGCAAAGGTTAGCATACCTTTTTACATAAATAATTTAAATTTTGTTTTTTTAAACTTTCTATAACGTAAGAAATCTCTTGGTCCCTTCAGATTTGTTATAGAGAATTTTTACAATATATAATATGTATAAAAGATTATATTATTGTTTTTAACTTTGGAGTCCTTACAAACTTTCCGTAAAATACTGCATATGTTCATGGTATATTTTTAAGTGATATTGTATATAGTAAAATTCATAATAATATACGTAAAAATTAAAATCTATTGTTTAATATGTTATTCAAATCAAAACTTCAAATTTCTATATAAAAAAAAAAAATTATACATGCATTCATATACAATTTTTTATGTATAAATAATAAATATATAATTCATATATATATGTATATAATAAAAGAACAATAACTATATAAAATAATACATGAACTCTTCAAATTTAAATTACCTACTTAGTACTTACTATAATTTTATTATTCCTTATGTATTAAATTCATAGAATAATATTACTAAATATTTTCTATAAATATAATTCATAACCCTTATAATTTTTTTTATTATTATTAAATCTATTTCTTGTATTGTATAATATAAATTTTAACTATTTATGAGTAACTCAAGTAATTTGTATTATTTAACTTAACTTAAATTTCAAGATTTTATACATTTTTTTACTAAAAAATAGTTTGTAATTCCCATGATTTTATTAAAATTAAATACATATTGAAAAAAATTGTGCCTATATATTTTTAATTTTTCTATACGAACAACTTATTTTAGATTTTCAAACTATTAGAATGAACAAAAAATTCTTATCAACAATAAATTATAAAAAAACAAATAACAATTTCTCAAGCCTATAAACAACAAAATTTCAAATATTGTTTTTAGTTGTTTGACAATTATTGTGGATAAATATTTTACTAAGAATTTTAAATATTTAATTATTAATTGTTTTTGAATAAAATAATATTTAATTAAATTGAGTTATAATATTAATAAATATTAACAGTATATATATATAATGTAATATAAAATATAAGAAAATACAGATAAGATATATTATTAGCAAAAAAACAAATATTCTTTATCATTCATAAAAAATTTTATTCACTCATTTTTTACGTTCTTATTCATATTTATATATTTTTTTTTATAGGAGTCAGTACTACAACTCCTGAAATCAAAACACTAGATATGTGCATAGCAGAAGGATGCAATAATATAGCTATTCAACATGCAGAGTGGGACAATGAATATTGTAGTGTTAGTTGTACCTATAATCACTGCAAGTGAGTTTATATAATTTCATTACTCTTAAAAATGTTTTAATTAACTGTAAAATATTTTTAGAGCTACATTTAAAACATGGCTAGAAAACAATAAAAAATCTAAAGCAAAATCAGTACCAGCACCTGTGACTCAAGTAAATGTAGTTAACAAACAAGTAAAAGAAGAACCAGAAACAAATTCAACAACAACATAAAATGAAGTTACATGACTTCATTAATATAACATTTTTGTAAATAAATCTATTATTTATACCATTTTGCATTATTATTGATTAAAATGCAGTTATTGTGAACAGTATTTTTGATATTTATTTTATGTAACTCATATACATAATATATATAAAAATAAAATAGTTAAACAAATCTCAATATCACATTTTTCTTTTATCTATTTTTAAATTGCTTGTATGTATTTACTGATTATATTGCTGTTTTAGCAAATTAATCTTATCTCAATACTTAAAAAAAGTTGTTTATTTTATTGTTTACAAACATCAATGGTTATTCAATTTAGTTTTAAGACCTTACAGTACAAATTGAGGGAATTTTCCTAGTATCACTGCTTAATAAAGTATATCAATCATTTCTTTAAACAAGATTTATTCCAAAATCATAATTGATATTTAATATTTATAATGTTTAGTTAGAGTTTTAAACACAAAATGTTATGTTATTTAAAATATGGTATACATTAAAAATTATTTTAATGTTATAAAAATTCTTTGAATAAAATAAATAATATGTATAAATTTTAGAAATAAAAAACATATTAGTATAATATATGTCAAATTATTTATTATAAGTAAAATTAAAAAAATTTTTAACTTAAATTACTAAACTAATAAAATATAAATTGTTTGATGTTTTTGAAATTATTTTTAAAAAATGTATTATTTTTTACTATTTTAAATAAAAGTAAAATACAAATTATTATTTATCATAACAAGTATTGTATAAATTAATGTATTACCAACATAAAGTAAACAAACAATAAGAATTATACTTGTATTATGATTATAATTATGATATGGTATTTTTTGGAACTATTTACATAATATTTAAAAAAAATTCCATAATAATTCTTAGTTAAGACTAATCAAATAATATTAAACAAAAATAATTGTGTGTACAACAGTTAGTTCAAATTTATCAAAAGTTAAAAAGTATCTTTATTACAATAATATATTTCAATTTTTTCCCATTTTTATTGAAACAACATTACAATGTTTAAAAGGAAAATCCTACATTCACGAGAACTGTTTTTACTGCACAAGCTCTAACATAAAATATAATAGAGTGAATATTATTGGCTTATCATTAAAATTTAAGGTAAAAATATTTTCTGTTTTATTTTTTTAACACTAATTTATAAAAAAAAATGTATGTATCTATATTTGGTATTATGAAATACATTTATTTCTAGTTATCACCACAGATTACTCTATGATATTAATACATACATATATTTACATATCTTAGTTTGTGATAATTATATCAAGCCACAGATATAAATATAATAACTAGATAGCTGACGGTCTTCTTATAAATGATGCTGGTAGCCATTTACAAGTTGGACAATGTTTACTATTAAAGGTAGGCATGTATATGAAGTAGGGTTCATGAATTCATAATCATTTTTTTTTTATTGGTTTTGAAATAATTTAAGGCAAAATATTTACTATAGTATAATGTGGTCAATTGTTGCTTTCAAAGACGATTCCTTAGAAGTTGTCCCATCAAATTGGTTTAACAATGAATTGTGTGCTTGGCCAAAAAAATATTTAAGATCATGCATAGACAATGAAGTATCGCCAAATGAAAATTATTTTTCGTTTTTAAGTGCTCGCAAACTAGGAAAAGTTTTAATTATGACCTTTTTTTTAAATTTTCAGCAATTTGATTTAATTATATTATTTTTTTTTTAACTCAATATACAGATAATTATAAAATTTCTGAGGAAAAGGCTAATCGGGCTAAACTAACGCCTGATTTGTCAACAAATGAATCTTCTCAGGAAAATGATGACAAAAATAAACCTAAATTAAAAAGAAAATTATCTCTTGATAAACGAACTAAAGACATTGCAAACTTCTGGAGTCCAGATTCTTGTGATGTATATGGTAAAGAAATATTTACTATAAATAAATACATTTGAATTGATTTTTATTTTGGTAATTTTATTAAAATAAATTACGTATATTGAATTAATAAATTAATTTTTATTTTGTAATTTCAGATGATAGTGATACCGATCCACTTTACTCACCAGCATTAAATACTATTCAAGGTAAAATTTATGTTATGTTAAATGTTTGCATTTTTAAAAATTGAAAATGTATCATGTTTCTCCATTAATACCTATATATTATATAACGTGAATAGTCATAAAATATTATTATCGTGGTTAATTCTTTAAAATTAAATTTTTCTATAAACAGTTTATTTAATATTTTAGATGAAGAAGCACAATCTTAAGACAAAGAAGGGCGTTTAAAATCAGTGTCAAAAACTACAAGAGATATATTGGATACGTTGGATCGAGATTCGAGATTACAAGGAACCAGAAAAAAGAGTTGTAGATATAGCACAAAAACCTGATAAATTAAATACTGTAAATAACAAATAATAATATTGAGTATAATTAAGATTTTCCATTAACAGATTGTCCTTTTTTTTAAAGCTCATTACTCTACTAATACAGCTTATTTTATACATCTATATTTCTTTTTTTTATCGTGTAGCTGTTAGCTTTACATCAACAGCAATGGTTTCAGTACTGGAACATGAATCAGCTATTATAGAAGAGAATGAAATCCGATTTGAACGTATAAAAAAAGGGTGAGCTTGATGTTACTAAGTTGTTACTTAAAAAAAAATATTGAAAAATTATAATTGATAATTATTTATGTTTGTAGGTTATATTTGATGAACATTTTTAATTGTTAGTTCTCAGTGATAACTTTAAGCATCATGTCTGTAAAATGATGGTAATTTCAAAAAAAATTTTTTCTTTTAATTGAACCCTACAAAGGCTAAAAAAGAGAACAGAAAATTTTTTTTTGGACTTGAAAGGGTTTTAAACAAAAGTTAAATCACTCTGGTCGAGGTTTATTATCCATGGCTAATTCTGGTCCTGATACAAATAAATCACAATTGATAGTATTCTACATAAATTTAAATATCTTAATTAGTGGTATTCTATTAAAAATTGCTTATTGATGTTACATAAATAGATATAAATATGTAATCAACAATACACGTGTTCAATTGTTATAGTTTTATTACATACCATTCATGTAAACATTTGGACAACAAACATACAATGTTTGGACGTATAGTAGGAGGTTTTGAAACATTTAATGCAATTGAAGAAATCGAAGTGGATAATAAAGATCGGCCAATTACTGATATTAATAAAGAGCAAACTCACATATTTGTTGATACATTTCAAGAAGTTGATGATAAGGTATAAATCCTAAATAGTTTGGTATAATTATGTTAGCTTAAAGTGTTGGTGTTAAATAATCATTATATTATTGTTTTTTATTTTTTCTTTATAGATTGCAGAAGAAAGACAAGAGGCATTAATAAATACACCTGGAACTATACGGACAGAAGAAAATAAAATATCAAGTGTAACAATTCCATGAGTTAAACTCAAAACATTTAAATCTGGAGTAGGAAAATACATCAATCCTTCAGTTTTACAAAAAAACAAGTACCTAATTTATTTTATTTTAAATTGACTTTAAGAGGGTTGTCATCGATTGTTTTTTTCTTTTGCTGGCCAAAGTGTACAATTTAGATAAAACAAATTCATGCCATTGATTAAATATACTTATTATTGATAGTTACTAGTTACTATCTTAGTTCATGTTCATAATGCATGATATGAAAACGTAAAAAAATGTAAACATTGCCCAAGTGACAAAATGGCGTTGGGCATCATTATTCAATAATATTTTTGCATATGAAGTCCGATTATCTAGTTATTACATATATCTGTGTATCAAGCCCATAAATAATATAAAAATATATTATGTATTATACATTTCTATATTATCTATGGTTAAACCTCGAGGAACATATTAAGAAGTTGAAGATATCAAACAGATTAAGATATTGAGTTTTATAAGAAATATGTACAATAATTACTTAGATAATACTGAAATTATTTTAAGTACTGCACAATTTTCTATTTTTACTATGATAAAAGTTATATGTAAGCTAAAGACAATGAAAAATTATCTATTTTGTATTGAGATCTCAGGAGTAAAACACTATTGAGTGTAATGGTACTTTCAAAGGGATTTCAATGTAATTCAAGATGAAAAAAAATTAAATTATTGGTAATTGATTTAAGAATAATCTAGTGAATTAAAATTGTTAAGCAAGTTAGATGTGTAAAATATTCCAATATAAAAAATAATAACTTGTTAAATAACTGGTTTTAATACAGATAATGTTCTGAATTTAAAATTATATTATTGGTTAATTTTACTCTAAACAATACAAAAATAGTTTTTTTGATTACAAAATTGTATACATAGTAAATTTGTTGGATAAAGACATCTTATGCAGGTATGTCTTCTAGATTTTTGAATCATAATTGTAATTTATTATCTTCATTTTTAATTGAGATAGTCTATAGATAGTTTTCTTCATTCATTGTATCGTCGATATCTGGATTAATATAGATAGGTATATTTTGTGATTGTGAAGAGTTGCCATAAACAGATTCACGATCAAAATTGTTATTAAATGCATTAATTACTTTTTGAAAAGACGCTTGATCTAATCCAATAGATTTAACAGAATTAGAAGAAACTGTATTAGAGGTTGAGGTAGATTGCATTTTTACTTTATCAATATTTTTTTTATTTTCAGTTGCATCAAAAATATCATCAGACTTGAGTACTTCAGAAAGGTTTTTATTTTTTAAAAGATTGATATTATTTTCATTCTGTTGTTTAAATAAATTATTACTGCTTAAAAATGATTTTGTACTCGTAAATGAATTAGTTTTATAGTCTGAGGGTGTAGTTATCATATGTGAACATTTCAAGAGATCGTTAATTTGTAAATCAGTGTTTGAACATTTTGTATAATACATTTTTCTATTATAAACATCGGCTGTATTCGTGTTTTCAGATTTTACTGGAGCCGTATTTATGTTATCAATATTGCTGGATTCAAAAAGATTAATTTTAGTACTTATGGATGCTTTTTCTTCCATACTCTCGTTTGTAAAGTTTATTTTACTTATTGACTGTTCTTCAACAAAGAATTTTTGAGTGTCATCTTTGTTTTTAATTTTAGGGGTTACTAATGAACATACAACAAACTGATTAATTGTTGATTGAAAGTCTTCACATTCCTTTAATAACCTATTACGCCTATCAAAAACATCATTTTTATAATGTTTAATCAATTCTGCAACACCACCTTTCACACCCATCTGAAACAAACCAAAAATTTAAAAATTAGTAATCTGATATTTTCAAACCAAATAATTATTTATTATTAAAGATAATTATTTATAAAAATAAGTGATATGAAAGAATAGGTTTATTTTATGTGCGCTGTACATAAACACATTCAATTATCAAAAAATTAACTTTTTACTTATTTTTTTTTATAAATATGAACATTTTTTTTTTTTTTTTGATAAGACCATAGTTATATTCATAGGTTATATTAGTTAAATAAAAATATTAGGTAATATATTAAAATAATAAACTTATCAATTATATTTTTTATATTAATTGACATAATACTATAGACAAATAGTCAATTAACAATAAAGTAGATAAAACAGTTGAAAGGAATAATATAATAGTACAATTATTTTTTATTTATTGTAAATAATAGGTCATTAGTCATTACTAATTAAATAAATATTGACTCAGAGATTATAATATTGACTCATATTTTTGGCGTTGAAAATCTATTATTTAATAAGGTCTAATTAAATAATGTAATTAAATTACCTCATGAAGACTATTTAGAATTGGATCAATACTGCTTGGGGAAGAACTTTTTGATTGAATATCAAAATTTTTTTTCATAATACCAGCAAATCTTTTAATGTAATTAATAGCTTCATCCCTAAGAAGGTATAAAGTGTCTTTTGAAGTAAAATCAAATCCAACATGACAGAGTATTACTGCTTGGCTGACCATTATTTTATCCCAGCCCTTGTATTGAATATTATAACAATTTGATTCAGAAATGTCCTCAGGAAATGGTTTACATTCTCCAGTAATTATTTGTTGTCTGTGTTTAATTTCAGGGATTGACATTAATTCCATACATTCATTTAACACTGTTGAATCATCAGGTGTTTTTGAAACTTGATCTGCTAAGAGTTGCATTTTTTTAAGATGTAATTTAAGTTCAATATTATACATTATATTTGGATTAATAATTATTCTGTCTTCTACAAAGCATTCAGAATTATTTTGAACTTCATTATTATCTTCTAATTTTACATTTTCTAACAAATATTGAAGAAGATCTACTAATTTTTTTTTTTCTAATGTATCGTTATTTTCAACATCTTTTATTTCAATTGTTTTATTGGATTCTGACATTGATTCAAGATTATCATGAGAAATTTTTTCAAAATAACTAAATAAAAGATCTTCTTTAGTTAAACTACATTCTGAGTGTTCATTTGATGTTCCTGGCAAAGAAGACATATATGAAGTACAAGGTGGACTAGATATATTATCTGAATAAAATGAATAAGAAAAACTATCTGTACAATGTGAATCAGAAAAACTAGGTAAAATTACATTGGTTTCATCACAGCTTAAATCAAAATCCTCAGTTTGTTTAGAACTTGAAATTAAATTAAAATATTGTTCAGATTCAAATTCATGGCCAAAAAAATTATTCAATTCTGGTATAACTTTAGTTTCAATTGTATCTTCATAAGATGGGCCACATTTTAACTCTTGTAATTGTATTACATCAGCACAATCTACCGATTCATTTAAATTTTTAAATTTTGTACTTAATACCAATCTAGTACTACTCTTATCAAAATTATTATCTTCATTAATTTCTTGTGGTTCATATTTAGTATTACAACATTTTGTTAATTCATTTAAACTGTTGAGTGACTTTTGTTCTTCATCTTTACATTCTGTATCCTTTTCATTTTTATGTTCCATTTCAACATCAGCTTTTTCATCTGACACATCATCATTAACTATCTCCATAGCATTTTGTTCCATTTTAGTATCAAATGTTATTTGTGCTGGCCTAAAGTGCAGTATTTAATTCGATCTCATCTATTTCAGATATGAATATTCATGATTATATAAAATAATGAATCTCGGTATGTTTAGACTTTCATTTAACTATTAGCCTTCCTAAAAAACACAATTAATTTTATGATTAAAATATTTACAAGGTATAATATTAAATACAATTTTAGTCAAATATTTAGAGTATGTATACGAGCAATTTATAACATCTAAAAAGGGTTGTCAAGTAGGTAACGCTCTGTTGTACTGTAGCGGCGATACCCGATTGAGCACAGTTGTTTTTGGCCGACCTTTTTGACGACCCGATTGAGCACAATAAAAAATATAAATATTGTGTACAACGTTGTCAGATTTTCACTTTTTTATTGATCGTATGATTTAATGTATAGGTATATTATATTTTTATATTTTTTATAGTTTCGATTATATTATATTATAAATTAATTAATAGGTATAAGTACTTTGTAGGAATAAACGGTGGTTTTTCCAAATAATCGGAGAAATAAAATACGTGAACTAAGATAAGAAAATATCGGTTATGACTTACAACTATGATTAAACATTGATATTATTTCAATATTGTTCAAAAAATACCTTTTTTGCATATTTTTTATTTTACATGCATATTTTAACATTTAATATTTAAATATTAAATATTTCCATATTTAAGATTTTTAGCACATATTTAATTTTAGTTTTTAATGCATATATAAATTCGCGTTCTACTAATTGATATATCTATATATTATATCAATT